>WURV02008918.1:0-23950 GCA_011762755.2 Epimenia babai
ATCTACTCTAGATGTAATAAATGGCCGACTGTATTAAGATATGAAATAATGTCACTCTTTCCATCAGCATACCGTTTTTTTTTTCATTTCTTCGAGGGTTCTGGTTAGGGTTGATGTGTTGCTTGTGACAGTGTGTCCTTTGATTTGTCCGCTGGGAATATAGTGAGAATATTTTTTTGTTGTTACAAGCACTTCCTAAGTGTTGGGGATATTATGGGAAAAATTTCATCAGCGGATATTGGTGGAAGGGATATAGTGGGCATTACCCGCTAGGTTCTAGGTTTTTCTGTATCCATGTAAGTTGTAAACTTAGCGCGACATTGCTATAACGAACTATAAAGAGACTTGCGCCGCTGGCGCTTCGAATGTCTCGTCAGAGTCGGCGCCAGGCGGGTTTTCGCGTTTTGAGTACTGTATACATTTACTTATATTTCTCTGACTATCGTAGTTCGCGTGTGCCCCTCTATGTACGTACGTGCAAAGAGTTTACACGTTGTAGATGCCGGCGCGGGAATTTCGGACGTGACTAAAAGATGAGAACACAGCTAGCGCGGATGGTCGTCGTGTTCGTGGCATGTTTGATTGGTTTTGGAGCCGCTATGTCGGTGAAAGGTGCATCTCTCACGTACTGTACCGTTAGACTAAACACTTCAAGACAAAGATATCGTCAACGTCATCCACATGTTAGAACAATGAGAAAAATGTGTGACTCACTAAACAGTAACAGTCCGAGACTATTGAAAGATTTAGCTAAATTTATAAATAAGGCACGTCACATGTACAAGCAATAAATAATAAGAAAATAAAAGGTACGCAAGAACATCTTGGCCAGCATAATAAATAGAGTTAACGATATGCCTGCAGCATGCGCAACAAGGCGCCCGAGCAGGTCTTGTTACTATGAACGTATTGTCTATATTGTGTGATAAAAATGAGAATCAATTGAAATTGAAAAAAAATGATATACTCAATTATCCTTGTAGGCGATTTTTCGTTGCCATTCGATTCTCTTGAATCATAACGAGGCTGTAAAAATAGTCTCAGTAATACTGAATTATTATTAAGTAGTTAAGCCTACTACTATTTTGTAAAAAGGCCTCTATTATAGAAAGTATATCACCGCACAGTCTCGACGTCAAACACGAAATTACTATATACCTATTTTTAGAGATGCAAGTATATTAACAAAAGAAACTTAAAAAAATAAAAACAGCCGTTAAAACGTAATAAGAGTATGTAATTTGTTATATGATTGTTCAAAGCACCCCGGAAGTTTAGATTTTGGGTCCATTAACGGTCTTGTTTTACTAAGATGGGTAAAATGGGTAAGTCTTCATGCCCTCCCCTTTTTTTAGACCTTGTACTACTTTTTCATTGTCGGCCTGCCAAAAACTCTTGTGTTAGTAAATCTTATATTTTCTTATTTGATTAAGGTCATGACGCCATGACTAACATTCAAAAACTTACATTGGAAAATATCTAATAATCACAATTATTTATGCCTAATGCATTGTTTGATAAGTGTAAAAAATTATATACATTCAACGAATTGCAAAATTACACCTGTACATCCGCGAAAGTAATGACTACTTTGATTTCAAGTAAGTCACCTCCATGCTGCGGCTCTTTTCCAGGTGCAGTTGGCCACACGCGGATGGCAAGAAATTTCGCGTGAGCAATAAGAGATACGGCCTTTAGATACTACACGCACGCACGCACGCACAGATACAGTGAAACCTGCTCTAACGACCACTCGTATACAGCTTCCACTCGTCTTAAGCGACCGTTTTACGCCGGTCCCGCGGACGGTCGCTTAATACAGGGTTCACTGTATATATATAATATGCTTGGTCGGGCTTATTCAATGAAATTGTTCAGTATGCGAAATATGAGAAATTTATATCAAATAATCGGCTCTGAATAGGTGATACGTATTGGATTACTAAAAATACAATGCAAGTTAACACCTTTTGAGACTTATTGAATTTATTTTATTCAATACATGAATAACAGTGTCAGAATGTGTTACCCGTGCACTGTTTGTTTTACTTAATAAGATGAATACGGCCCTCATACTATAGAATACTAAAAAACATATCTGATCTATGATCAAAAATGATCATAAAATTCCCAAATTTAACATGTAACGATTATGGAGAAAATAGTAGTAATAATAGGGAAGCGGTGTATTTGACTGAATCTACCGTAACCAACAAGGGTGGCTACAGCTGAAAAGGTAGCCGAACAGACATCGTGGCGACGCGAATAATTAAATGTATTAGGCCGCGAATCGTGGTTGACGATCGGATGTTGAGAGGACGTCCGAGCTAAAAGCATTATTGAATTAGGTACGGGTAACGGAGACAAACCTTTATATGTGACGATACCAAATTATATAAATCTCCCGATGGTCATGCATCTTAGATCACATATCAACAGTCTATACTCTAGAGAAAGTGTCGTCGCTTACTAACATTTTTCACAGGTGGTTAAGTGTTATTAATATTGTAACATGTGTGACGTGTATAGAATACCGCTGATTGGCCTACCATAATTTTTAATTATGTACATATAGTAGGCCTACGGTGTATAAGTCACGATAAAATAGTCCGAGTCAAGGGGTCTGGATAGCCCTTGCGATGTGGTTCTGTTAGGGCATTTTCCTTCTGACGTTTTCTGTGCTTCAGATGCTCTATATGATATGCATCTCGCTTACCTCTCCGCTATGTCATCATCTCATTGTAAATAACCATTGACATTCCATAGACTTAGCGGAGTGTGCGACATATGTAGCTCGTATATAGACATCTGGAACCGGTGGCATGAATGGAAATAGGAGACCAGACTCTGTGGGTTTTTCACATTAGGTGTTTTTCCCGAACCCTAATATAAGTGAGGCTCATCAAATTGTCGTGTTAACCACATAGACTAGCTTTGTAAAGGGCCATGAATGAAAATGGCCTACACAACGATTACCTCGGTAATCGGCCTATAAATAATAAAAAGGTCTAGTGCTCCCGAGTCCTCAGAATAGATAAAATACTGGCTAATACACCGTATACATATCGTAAAACGCACACAATAGTTCGGTTTTAATATGGCATACAGTTACTGACCGAACTCGTGTCTTTGCAGATACATCTGGCGGTGCATGTGGAGTCTCGGAGAGTGTAAAATAAACAGCGATTGTTGCTATTACGACTTATACCACATGGTTTGCATCGATAATATTTGTTTCGTGGATAGTAACAGTCCTCCCTACTAACCGTCTCCAAAACAAGAAATCAACTCAAAACTGAAAGTGAATGTGAAACCGAAACTTCGTTTTGCGTTACGTACGAGTACGGTTGAAAAGGGGATGTTAAAATGTTTACTGAATGTTGACAATACGATTATATATTAGTGTTTGCCAAGTGATCACTTGATGAGGAATATTTATATTTGAAATCTTGTGAAATAAATTATAGTTAGTCTTAAAAAGTGCTGTCCTCCGATTCCTTATAAATTGATTAGATCCGTTTTCAGGGTTCACCCGTCTGCACTGTCTATGTAAGAGGATCTCATTGATTGACATTATAAACGTGGTTGGTGGGTTTGTGACAAGAACTTGGACATATAGAAATTATATTTTTTCGCGTTCATAAAGCGACCATAACATTTTAGCAATTTATGAAGACATGGCAGGGCGGTTAGACTCCTGTGACTGGCATTTTTTCGTTATTTTTCTTTACGGCTGCTAGCTCGGAAAATTTCACGTCCAATGTACGATGTCGATTAACCTATGTAATATTCTACTAATTCACACCCACAATCGTCAAGACAATTAACATTAACACTAACTATAGTCAATTGAATAAGGCCCGGCTGTGTACAGAAAGAAAGGCATAAAATGAAATGTCAGTGTACTGCAAACTTCGCTGAATTCAGGTGGGACGATACACCGCATGTTCACAGATAGAATCGGAGCAGGCGTTGTATAGAGTGGAATTATGGCAGCAATCCATAGATCCTGAGCACCACATGTTCCCATTCGTTCCGCATCTGTAAAAACGCCGCATATATCCGTGTGTTAGTGAGTGATATCAAGTTAATTAATTAATTAAATTTATTTCATGACTTCAATAGGCCTGAACCATATCAGATTCGTAGGCTTACACAATACAGCAATGATACAGGAAACGTTAAAAGAAAATACAGTAGCCTATGTGAAGAGTATGTATAAAAAATATGAACATGCATTTATTAATAAATTGCAATTAATTTTCAACTATAATTCATATGATGCATCGCCTATATACAAACATACAAATGACACATAATAAGCCAACAGCAACAAAGAAACCAAAAAACTAACTACCATACAAAATATAACTATAAACATAAAAAATAAATCAAGCATCACCAGTTTCTGCTGTGAGATCGCCAAGAGGTATTGGCTGCGAGAAAATATACCAATGGCACATGGGAGAGAACTGATTATGTACGATGAAACGGTGACATAGTTCTGCGGTATGTGCTACGAGAGACTGGGTCAACTGGACAAGAAAGACGACTGTGATTATGTACGACGAAAGGGTGACATCGTTCAGGGGTATGCGCAACGAGAGACTGGGTCAACAGGGCAAAAAAGACGACCGTGGTTTGTCGATGTGCAAAGCGGAAAACAACATGCAAGCCATGGATGATAATAGTGGTACCTCCCCTTATTGCTGATCATTGATACTAACTAAATAGCGGGTATATTGTGATCTTCCAACGTATGCGAATTTCATACTGGAACCACAGGTGCTATTTTTGCCTCGAAGTATTATTATGTTAGTCGTGACATATATTCAAAACGCGACTTACTTATTCCAATTGCATGCCCCCATTATGCATTGTACTAGGTTGTTTTTATTGAAATTGCAACATTCCTGATCTCTTTCACATTTCAATCCAACTTCCACACACCTGTAAACGAAAACACTACTTTACAAAGAAGAACTGAAATGTGGCACGGGGCAGACCCTTTATAAACTTACGGATTGACGGATGTAGAGGTGTCCCTTGAGGTGACGGATTAGGGTGTCCCAAGAAATAAGAAAAATTTCATATCCAGGTGTCACCATCTAGAAAGTTTTAAAATAACATTCTGAGGACCTGGCGATGGTCCAGTACAGATAGTGAACGCATCGGAGAGTAATACTTTAAACATACTTATGATGCTGACATGACAAGCTACCGATCATAAGCTATGGTGCTGAAAGAAAAGCTCCCGTCCCAAGAACGTCTCTATCTGAACGCACGCTCCGATAGGTTTTCCTGTGTATAAACACATTCCGGTTATAGCTGCATCTGATCTGCGTGCTTTATCGCTTTTGATGACGCCTATCTGATCTGCATGCTTTCGATGTGTATTAGGAGATGCGAAACACTATAGCTTCATCTGAGATATGGAGGACATATGAGTCTGAAAATGTAGTAGTAATTTGAAAGGCCATATCTCTTTTATCCGTGAGCAAATATATCTAGCGTGAACATACCTATAATCAGCATTAAAATATCTTTACAAAAATGCCACTCATGACCACATAGACATAAAATTAAATTTACCCACCTCTATGTGACGTGACGCGCGTCACCTACGGACATATCAGGTAATATTTGGGGGCGTTGAGTGACCTCTAAAACACATGCGACTACGCTCAAAATTTTTGATGTTTGTTTTCATGCACATGAGAAACTTTTTACATGGTAAGACCTGGATATTAAATGACATTTCAATTTTAGGACACCTTGAGCCATAAAATCAAAAATCATGAGGTTGTCATCCTGTCTGATTTGTTTGTTTCGTTTGTTATCGAAATCCCCTGGGTCTTTGAAGATAGACCACCAATACCATTTATATTCTTAGGCTACGTGTGGTTGGTGATCTGACAAACGAAAGAAGTTAGGACAAAATATGAAACTTGAAAACTATTTTTGTCACACATATATTGTTGTTTCCCTTTACATAAAATTCATCTAATGTGGTATAACGCACATTCATTTTTACTGAGCTCGCCGTTCATGGTCATAAACGGGAAAATGAAAATTAATATTGTTATTTGTGTACGCACTTCTACGTTTCTTTCTTAAAATTTCCCACAAAAAAATCGACAATAAAAACGAAATATTTATTAATAGAAACGCGTCGAGTAAGAGTTCAGGGCCTGTAATCGCATTCATTTATTATGTTTTAAAGTAATTCGGTAATAAGATAATAATTTCGAATTGTACAATAAAAATAATGTTATCATTGATTTTTAGTTTCTATAAATAAATTAGCGAAAAAAATTCACATGTAGTCTAGCGATTGCAATGAAAAATATAACGCAAGAATCGTTGGATATTTTCTACAAATTATCTGTATCGACGTACTGTCACTGAAACATGACCGATATTCGTTTTTTATTAACTGAACCTCAGATAGATTAACAACTCACGGTTTATTCAGGTTACATTTCCCGGCGGTGCATTGGTTTATCATTCCTCGGCTGCGGCAGCAATCGTCGTCACGACGACATCCAGCTTTGTTTTTGGCGATGCAACTACAAACAACAGAGTGCTGTTGTTAAAGATGGTAAAAACGAGTCACGGATGAAAGCGTGTACACTTCGGCGATCGTACTTTTACCTTCAACTTCGCTCTACTCTTTAATGCTCTCCCTCTTGATATCAAAACATCTCCCACTCTCAACATCTTCAAGTCCAAACTCAAAACTCTCCTCTTCACCTGTACTTGCACATAGACTTACTGCATAGTTCATTAGTTTTTCATAGTTCAAATTGTGTTACATATTTACATTTAATTCTTCATAATTCAAAGTAGTCATCACTGTAAGCATGTTTATATTGTATAAGTTTATACAAGTGTAAAACCACCACTAGGGCATTGCAGTACTCTCCAAATTGCATATAACTTTATCAGTTTACGTTTTTAGCTAATAACATTGTAAAGTGTCATCAACATTATTGACCAAGGGATAATTCGGCACTCTACATAGAGCTTTTTTATTATCATTATCATTATACATACTATATTAAGTATATTAGATATTTTGGAAATTGCGAAAATATCGCAATATGTGATAAAATATGTCTTTAATCATATTATTAGTATGGCCTTCTTAGTTATTTGTTTAGGAAGCTCATTAGTGTATTTGAGCTAATTTATACGTGTGTTATTTTCTGACGATACTTAGGCCATATGAATGTTTTAAAATAGTGTATTTATTGATGTAAAGTGTATTAGACAGCACTGCTATTAGTGCACTTTAAATAAAATATATTTCATTTCATTTCACATGATACACTTACACATAGATTTACTGCATAGTTCATTAGTTTTTCTATGTACACATTGTGTTACACATTAACATTTAATTTCATAATTCAAACTAGTCATCAATGTATGTATGGGTATATTGTAAAAGTTTATACAAGTGTAAAACCACCACTAGGCATTGCAATACTCCCCAAATTAGACATAACTTCATTAGTTTGTTTTTAGCTAGTAACATTGTAAAGTGTCATCTACATCATCTTGCCATTATTGACCAAGGGATAATTCGGCACTCTAAATAAAGCTTTATTATTTTTATTATTATTATTATTTCATAATTGCTAATGCTTTGTAAAGAGATGTGTAACAAATGAATTAAAGAAAACAAAATGATTAACTCACCAATGTACCAGTTACTGATCCAGTAACAAAAGTGACGAGGATGGCTACTGTAGTCAGTATGAAAACCATTGTGATATCTCGATATATGACCAAGCAGCGACTCAGTTCTCCTTGTCTTGGTGCGGTATTGACAGCTGCTTAGTTGACTTTGGCTTAATTACAGGTCGGAGGTCACCCAAAACTACAGATGAAACACAACATCGATTATTATCGAATGTAATATAATTACACCAGAGAGAGTGTCTAAAATTCTAAACTGTGAATTAGATACCTCTGCTTCCTTAAGTTTTTCTTTACCTCTATACTGTCTTGTAATGTGACTCTCAAAATCTCCCACTCTGTATGACATTTTGTAATGTACTTACTACTCTGTCCGTGTATTCTCAGAACCTTTATACCTCCTCTGTTCCACTAAGGAAAAGCTCACAATAGATATTCATCTATCAATACTGCGGAATTACATTTGTATTACAATGTATATGTTTCACTTTATTTATTCCTGTCCTGAATATTCATTCATCTATACCAAATGACTGAATAAAACAAATAACAATATTAGTATAAGAAACTGAAACTACTTATTATGACATTTTTGGAAAAAAAGAGATTTTCTACATAAAAATAAAAACGCTAATAGACCCATTAATAGAGAGTGAATATTTATCACAAATGTGCAGCACGACTAAATTCTGGAATGGTATTAGTGGCCTAGAATAAGTTGTTCATGTGAGAGCGTGTGTCAACCTATGTAGGCAACTATAAGACAACGCCTTAATAAATCAATATGTTTATGAAATGCGAGACAAACCAAGAAAACGTGAAATCAATCATATCCCACACTGCCGCAACTGTACAGCGAAGTAAACGACGATAATGGAGCGATATCAATAAGATTATAGAAATGTACTTAATACTATGGCAACATCCGCATGAACAAAATTAGTATGTAACACCATACATAAAATACACTTTAATTGGCATCTATGAATAAGTAAATTATCATGCCTTCCCACGGTAAATAAAATTTACAGTCTTACTATCCAAGTAACTATATAAACTCATAGAAACATGTAGGTGTAGAATGCAACTCTAAACATGGCTAAAGCAAACACGAGCCGGATTTCAGGATTTAACACAATAATAGTATCTCAGGTAAAATGTGTCTACATAAAACTGGTGACGTACACACTGCATACTACAATACAGCTTTTATAATGAATGGATCATAGAGTCATTGAAGATAGGAATGAAAGGTGAATTCTGGGGGGTTCCCACAAATATTTTTGTCATGAAGCGACTATATTTTTGTAGATCAGGTATAGGGCAATATTAAATAATACTAAGCAATTTTTTTTTCTATTGCAGTGAATTTTATTTTTATGGCAATGCATTATTTCAGTGCCCATAAGATACCATGAAAAAATGCTGCAAAAATAAAGTTGACACTTGAATGAAAATCACCAAATATAGTAGGGGATATGAATCACAGCCAAATTTTTTAAAGGCTTCAGTGATTTTCCCAAAACTTCCTTATTCGAAATAAATATTATAGAGCTATTTGTCCTTTCATCAGTTACAATACGTGGTTACTAGACCTGAAAGGTTGAACATAGTACAGTCAAACTCATATTAAACGTATAGTCGAGGGGTTAGTCCGGTTTAACTGGGTTAACTTGAAGTGTATCGTAATAGAGTTTCACAATTTGTGATGCCTGTCTCCAAAAGTTCATGATTTAATACAAAATCGTGTACAAAATCAACAGACAACGGGAATGACTCATTTGATACAAATAAAGTCATTATTTAAAATGTGAGGTATTCTTGAATTTTAATCGACGGTTGTGTGTTACCTTTGCCTCTGTTTCATTTTGACAGAGTGTCATGTCCATTTCTCAGGTTGACGAGGTAAATTTTACATGTTTGTATCCGCATTAGACAGGTTTTTTACTTAGTACAGTACTACTACTACTACTACTAATAATAATAACAAGACAAATGTTACGGGAATCCAAATTGTCCCTTATTACAGGTGTCCGCTTAATACAAGTGTCTGGATGGGCCAGTTTGACTGTATTCTTCTTTAGGTATCTTGTGCAAGAGCGTTGACAGTCATGTCACACGGTCTTTACAGATGTGGATTAGGTCATTTTCTATCTGAACATAATATCTGGTTTATTAAACCACAAACAACAGTTTCTATGTATGTATTTATACATAGGGTGATTACCATGGTAATCGTTGCCTAGGCCTTTTATGCTCCCCTACAAAGCTAGCCTATTAACGTAGTTAACACGACAATTTAACTAGCCTCACTTACAAGGGGTGGAGAAAAGTACCTTCTGCGAAAAAAGCCACTGAGTTTG
Source organism: Epimenia babai (assembly GCA_011762755.2). NCBI lineage: Eukaryota > Metazoa > Mollusca > Solenogastres > Cavibelonia > Epimeniidae > Epimenia > Epimenia babai. The sequence continues at coordinate 10,068 of WURV02008918.1, forward strand.
GGTAGATAGACAACTGACCTTCCATGCACGCTACTGGTACCAAATATATATAGCCAAGTTCCATATGTTGCACACTCAGTTCAATCTATGAAAGTTAATGTTTACAATGAGGTGACGGAATAGTGGAGAGGTAAGCGACATAGAGACCATCCATGGAACATCTGAAACACAGCACTGCTAGCGGGAAAAAGCCCTAACAGATCCACACTGCACGGACTACCTAAACCCCATAGGTGCAGGGGTTTAAGGCATTTTCAGGCAGGAATTGAACGAGGGTCCTCTGGATTCAGAGTCAAATGCTCTAACCAGTACAGTAACCGCCACCTCGTAACAGGTTTTAACAAAAAGTGTCTGATTTAGATGTTTGTAAGGGCACAAAGTCTGAAGGTTCAATAAATGTCTGCTATTTAAAATAAAAAATTACATGAAATTAAATGTGAGTGATTATAATAATTTCACTGCGGAGTGAACAAAAGGTATATGCTGTGGGTTAGGACTGCATATGTGGACTACAGGGTTTCGTTAGTAAGGACTTTCAATACTTTCCAAAAGGTAAATGCTACATATTGCGACCTTCATGGATTGGTTTCCAGTTCAGCTTATCATGAATTAGTTCAATTAATTTAGTCATAGTGTTTTTAGCCTCATTAAGAGATGGACATAATGTTTTCTGTTGGATTGCATTCCAATCTTTTATTGTTCTAGGAATGAAACTGTATTTGTACACATCAGTGTACGCATATGTATATTTGAAACTGTGGTCATAAGCGCTATTTCTTCGAGTGGGCGTCTGTAAGTCTTCCAGAAAGATTTTTTTAGATTTTTGTAATCCTTTATATAACAAAATTAATCTACTTTGTTTTCTACTTGCCCTAAAGAGGGTAGTTTCAGAGTATGTAAGATGTCAGTCATTGTGCCATATTCATATACATAGTTACCCCTAACAAACCTTGCTGCCCATTTCTGAACTGATTCTAACTGTTTTATATGTATTGCTTTAAATAGGTCCCATATACTACTACTATACTCAAATATTGGTCTAAAAAGTCCTTTGTAAGTCTGAAACTTAGCTGTATCGCTCCGTTAAGATGCATTCCATTAGGACGCATACTGTATAAACACATCCAATGGAACGCGGTGCAATAAGACGCATGATACTTTAGACGCATGTTTATTAGACGCCCTGGTCAATATTAGAGCTTTAAAAACACTAATTAATACTAGAAGTGATTGTCTAATAATATAAGTAAAATTATGTGCGGTTATTTTATTCTCCCACTTATCACCTTGATGAAGCCTTCCCCGTGTATGCGAAATCTCATGTTTCAATAAATTTCTGCTGGTCTTAATAGGTGCTACTGTCATTTTCTGCCCTTTAAATAAATACAAAAATCATTATAAATAGCTAGATGCTATTTGTATATAAACTACAGTAAAAATTGATTTATATGTTGATCACATATTGATAAAATTTAATGGCCAATTTATTCACAATTTTACAATAACATCAGCATCTTCAATTTTTTAGCAACTTTTATAACATGCATCTTGATGGTGCGCATTCTCCATGCATATCACTGACCAGCGTCTTAGACAATACGTTTAATAGATACACATCTAATTGGAATGCCTCTCATCGGAAGTAGATCATCCTAACATCCTATGGGCATTTTGATAGATTTCCTTCTCGGTAGACTAGAGGCGTTATTTTCTTCATTAAATATTTCCATGCTTGTTCACTGATAATATCTACGCCTAAGTACTTGATAGAATCTGCCTTTGATAAAGATGTATTTTATAGAGAGTAATTATTATTGATGATGCCAAATTTCCTGTTTAAATGCATGGTACACTTATCAGGCAGAAATCTCATGTTCCAGTTCCTCGCACATTCCCATAATTGATCCATATCATGCTGAAAGGTCTCGCAGTCATTTTCTGATATAATCTGTATGTAGCATATGCAATAATCTTAAGGTTGAATCAATTTCTACTCCTGTGTCATTAATATATATATTAAGAAAGGTAGTGGATCGAGAACTCTACCATGAGGTACACCAGAGATAACTTAGATCATTGTAGAGCAAGATCCACAAACAATTACTTGTTGATTCCAGTTACAGTAAAAAGCATTTATCCAAATGCGTGTTTGTTTATGCCATAGCAATGAAGTTTTGATTTTAACATTTCATGCTTTTGAATCCTTCTTGATATTTCCTATTAATAATTTTTGTGACATTGTTCATGTTGAGAATTAATGCACTTTCTGAATTCATTCCATTAAACTTATAATTTGTCCTTCTTGGTTTTCTTTGCTTTGACATCGAGTCTGTCATTACGGCTGATCATTTGTCTGTTTTTCTCTGCCACTTATCGATGATCCTCATCTGGCAACTTGGGAAAGAAACAATTGAATAAATGGAAAATTAGAGAATTTGGGGCATCAAGTAGCGTTGATTGAGGTATGGCATATCAAGGGATACCTGACTAATTTTTTATTAGTGTAACATACTCCAGAAAAAGATTAGACAAAAGCCAATTTTTTATTAGTGTAACATATTCTAGAAAAAGATTAGACAGAAGCCAATTTTTTATTAGTGTAACATACTCCAGAAAAAGATTAGACAAAAGCCAATTTTTTAATCAAGACTCACATGACTCTGGAAAGGAATACCTATTAAACTAAGTACAATATTAATACAAACTTTGTATCTACAGATATACAATTATTTCCCTGGACAGGATATAAAAGCTTACATAAATACTCACTTGTTTAGTCCATTAGGTATTACTTTCTCTTTTTTATGTCATTCCATTGTACATAATACCTCCTACATAAGCTGAGAATGTCAACAAATTCCTTACTCTTTGTTTGCAGATGTGGGTAAGAAGAGCTGAGTACTTTTGGTGATAAGGTATTGAGGTGTCATGAATCGTGACTGCGAAGTCCTGTTATATGCTTGTATTATCGTATTCTACACTGTGTCAACAGATTTACATCCTGGATATCATTTTTATGATCTAATCAAGCATAAAATGAATAAGGAAGGACTTATAATAGCACCTATTCATCATTTGTCTATGGATTGTAGATAACATATCTGTTATAATGCGAATCAAATATAGATATCAACGATTATAATAGTGTTATATATAATATGGTCCACTATCATATGAGCCGCGACCTTCTCAATTTGAAAATACCTAACCGATCAAGCATGCTTATTACACTTATTTGTAATTTATTAATATCGTGTATATAGGTTTCAATTTTTTAAAATACGTAATATATGTAGTTAGGGTACACATCTATATCTGATATATAGTGTTTGTATGAAATTCTGAAGCAAATATATATATATATATATATATATATATATATATATACATTGTGTGTGCGTGTTTGTGAGTGTGTATGTATAGGCAAAGTATTTTACTTAAAGCAAAAGTGATCCACATGATTTAAATTAGGCGTTGACTAATTTTTATAGTTATTTTCATACTTGTTTCATCCCTGTACTTATACCAGTAGTTATATCAAATCCCGTTAAAACTGTCTTACTGGGTTTTTGGAATTGCCTTTAATCGTGAAGGATGCTCAGATTGAATTGATCACTCCGAAAGAGATAGTACAGGGTTTGCCCTGGGACACAAATTGATATTAATTGGGCCATAGAGATGCGAGATTAACCAAAGTGTGTTTTGTCATATTTATATCACATTAAATAAAATGTCAAAACTGCATTTTGTATTTTCTTTAATCAACTATTGACAACATTTTAATATATTATAGGTACCAAACACTCCCAATGTACATGTCAGTTCCTGTACTCATTCAAATTCAATTAATAATTATCATGTAATAACCCAATTAATATGATATTGAAACTTGCCTTCTTACATCACAAAAAGTAATATAGGCTAGATACAGTAGTTCAACTTGCATCAAACATACTTTCGTATGTAGAAGCCTGAAGCGACCAGATTGATCTGTACATGATATCATACATTTGCATTAGTGAAATTGATCCCCGAATTGTAACTCTTCTCATATTACTATTACTAGTAAGATTAACTTTCCATAATGCAGTAATAATGACATGACCAACACCACTTAAATTTGTATTTATTGTGTAAGTTAGTTTTTAATTCCACTCATGCACATTCATAGATATATTACTGTTACAGTTGCAGCCATGTACCTATACACTGATCCAGGTTGCTATGGCGACTACAGCGCCAAGTCACGTGGTTGCATTTTCGTCTGCTACCGAGGCAGGGAGGACAAACAACACTGGAGGACAGTGCAAGTTAACACGATCGCGGACTTGGAATCGCTTGCAAATAATATTGATCAAAATGACACAGGTCGTGCTATAAAACAAGGCTAGACCCATTTTGACAAAGATTTATTCTTAATAATATTGTCATAGGCTTCATGAGTTCATATGTACAAAAAGAGTGAATATGCCAAGAATATCAACTGTAATGTGAATAATCATAAGGCATATGTCCAATTGGCTGGTCAATTAGATGATTCCATCACGGTAAATACTATCTGCGGCTCAAACTCATTGCAGTATACTATTATAGTGTAGTTACACAAATGCTTCTTATGATGTAGTTGAGTTTCACACATTGATGGCGCATAATGTCTACCTCTCCATTATCTTGTCACATTGCACATGAACATCAACTCTAGCACATTTCATGCATTCTGTTGGCATTGAAAGCAATACCATAAGAAAACAAAAACAAACATCGACTGTCAACTCGCCCAATAGACCAATCCGGTTGCCAGGGGCAACCGTAGAGTGAAATTTAGGTCAGGGAATGGCATGTAGGTATATTTACGAGCCGATCTGAACAGTAACATCTGGGCGCTGAGGTGTGACAAACATTGGCTGTTTGACAGTCGTGTAATTGAATTTATTGAGTTTTATCTAGTACTTCATCATTAAAAAAAAATGGCAGTTACGCATTGTTTTACGTTTTGACAGTCAATAACTGGAAAAAAAGTCATGTTCGATCGGTGTTTTGTGTGAGAAAAAGAGTGGGAGGAAAGCTAATGCTCATAGTCTTTTTGTATATAAATTGTAACAGTAAAACAAACATTTTCGAGCATATCAGAACTGGCCAGAGAACCAGCAAATCATGACCGAGAAAAGTGAGACGGCAGCTGCTTGATGTGATAGTTTACTTACTTATTTGTCATGATAATGCTGGCTATGGGTTTTCTTTTCTGATTGACATTGGTTGGCTTGGCCATCAGAAGCTGCACGACTGGCTGCGGCTTGATCTTAGCCATCCCCTTGGCACTGGCCACTGCTGGGCAACACTTGTGCAGCTTACATCATCTGGCACCTAATTGCATCCCTTCAGTTTGTAATGTTGCAGGATATACGTACACAAGTTAAATGATGTTTGTATGTACTGAAAATACAGGACTTTTGAACTGGATAGTTTAGAATGAATAACTACGCATAAACTTGTAAATAATATGGTATAGTGTGTCAGGTTTCAAACTACTTATGAATGAAATACATCATACATCACAATGTCACACATTACATTAGGACAAATCACTTGAGTTCATAATAAGCCAAAATAATAATGCTAGATATAAAGTAAAAAGGTTATTTCTATGCATAGCAGTGTCATTCAAAAAAGTTCCTAGCCCATTTTCATGGTGTTCTATCACTACATTATGAATAAATCTTTGCCAAAAATAGGGGTAGCCCTGTTTTATAGAACGACCGGTCAAATTTTTACTTAAACAATTACAATCAATGTTATCGGTGAGCAATTCCGAGTGTTGTTTGTCTGACCTGCCTCGAAAGTGGGCGGAAATCTAGGCACGTGACGAGGGCAACATGGATCGGTCTATTCCCACTATCTCTTTGCTACTGTATTTTACCCACCGTGATACTATCCAGAAATATAGATTCAATAGCATTGAAAATTCATAACAACCTAGGCTAGGCTGCATTAGTGAACTCAGAGGGTGATGATGGACGACACAACCGGTTTATCCCAGATAAACTGCACATGTATAAAAGACAAGTAAATCAAATAAGATTGACTCACTGAGAGTAGTCTGAGGTAAACATTCATATAGGCTTTCGTACACAAACAGTATGCAGTGGAGACCCACAGAATATATACATGAAGGTGAAGGTTTTTTCTGTGCATCTCGCTCAAGTTACTGACAGATGCACAATGGCTGCTCACTACCCCTATTAATGTAGCCTATAAAGTGTTATCCGTACTTTTGTTTTATAGGATACGGTTAACGAGGCAACCAACATCCCTATACCTGTACACGTACCACATTCAATAGGGTTATAAAGATTATAATACACTCTTAAAATATGGTTTCTCACCCGAATCAACTTTACTCATCTCAAGTCAAAAAGTTATATGATTAGTAGGTAACTTCCAAGTTGATTTTCATTTCTCATTTTACGCAATACAACACCTTATTATGTGGCTATTTGTGTAACGGACGAATATTCCTTTGAATACCTTTTAGTACTAAAAATCTAAAATACTCTAATAAATAAGAAAATTCGACAGTTTTATAAGATAAGAAAAGACAACACTTTTGGTGGTGTTGCTAAACGATAGCAAAACGTCATTTATTTTTGGGCATATTATATTATTATAATTATAGTATTTATATTGCCTCTTCAACTAACAAGTTATCAGCAACACTTTACAATGGTAATACAACATGTATGTAACAAGGAAAAAGTAGCATAATTGGCATGAAACAGTGAAATTTATGATTAATCCGTTCTACCTAAAAGATATAATAGCCTAAAGATACTAAGACGCGCGCAGTAGACTAAAATCATTATATAACTAAATGGTATCACCGTTTTTCAGAGAAGGTAGGCATTTACAGTGAACTTGAAGAGATAAAAACTAGTAATACATCATGTAGTAGACTAAAATCATCCTAAAATTACATGGTGTCACTGTATGCTTTTTGGAAAAGGTAGGTTTTGATAGTGGACTTGAACAGAGAGAAACTCGCAATAGACCGTAGCCTATAGATGGGGGAAGACTGTTGAACAACTGAAGGGCTGTGACTTGGAAAGAGCGCCCCCCAGAAATGTCTCTGCAGTATTTAGGCTAGGCGATGGCCGGGCTAATAACCAGCCACAACGAAACCAGTATAATTTTAAAATAATGCATAGACGTACAAACATTCGAGCAATATCTGGTGGTAATATATGACTCCAACTATGGAATGTTCTAAGTACTAATATCTGTGATATCCGTGTGTACGGATATCTCTTATTTTCATCAACAATGTACTTCGTTACGCAAATCTGCAAAGTCGTCCGACATACTGTTGACGAATGGATTCGTTTCAGAAACGTTGTTAGCGCGAGCATACGGCATCGTCGGTGGCGTAATTTCCATAATTTTACCAGCAATTTCTGCCAACGCGTGCATAGCCACGCCGAGGTAGCCAAGATCATTATAACGTTGGGTGGGAGCCGTGATAAAAGCATATCTCGAATCAGAGCTGCTTCATTTTGCGTAAGAGCTGCGAAGGTGTCCGATCTCAAAGAAATCCGGTGTTTCATAATTGTTGAAGCCGTTGACGTTCTGATAGTAGCGTTCTTTGGAGCATAGCCGCCTTTAAGGGGTCGTAATTGCTACCAGGTGGCGGCGAAAATACAACGTCCCGAATATTGATGGCGATGTCTTGCGTGAGATTTGCTGCGACATGGTCGAACCTTGTACGTTGTTGGACGATATTTCTAAGGTGAACTGCGAATCAACCTGCGCGAACCAGACAACCGGGTCATCAGTCCAAAACTGCGGCAGCTTGATTGACACAGCCGATATATTAGGCAAAGTAGATTGGTTGCAGGTCTCACCGTCGGCCGTGGTTGGTGATCTATCTTGCGTAGACAAATCGAAAACGTGATGTCTAACTGTACGTCGGGGTCACCAAATTATAACCCCGTTATTACTCGCAAACGGAAGAATGACTGGGTCTTTATGTCAGGTACAAGATTTATTTACAAGAAGCCTCACAAAAAAGAATTACAAATATAAAACTCAGACGTTACGATGTTTACGTAGCTAAGATGCGGAATATGTTGTGTGTGTGTGTGTGTTTGTGTGTGTGTGTGTGTGTGTGTGTGTGTGTGTACGTGTCTGCAATATGTCACTGTATATAAAAATTGTCCCGTATTTTGGAAGGCTGTGGTACTAGTGGACTACCTAATGAATTGGCATAACGAAACATTAGCTAATAAGGCGAGTTTCCGCCAGACCCGATAATAGACATGCTGACGCCAAACAGAATTCAGAACTTCTAGAACTACGTTATATTATCCACTGAGAAAGTCAAGAAACAAAAGATATATATAACCACAGTATGCATGCACGGGGCATGTGCTTGTGTATGGTGGGATGCAGTACACACAATGCAAAAAGATAAAACACATAAATAGCTATATACGAAGATAAATTAGTATGATGTGTAACCTTCTTTTCTGTTGTAGGCTTTTTGTTTAAAAAAATACAATTACGGTATGATATTAATATAAGATTGCTTGGCTTAAAGTATAAACTCTCGAATGTTTTTCTCCATGTAGAACCGTAGTTTATATATGGCCATAGGACATAGGCGTATTTCGAGGCGATTTCACTTCGTGGCATATGGATTTATTGGGTGATTGCGGCAAAACTAGGAAGTGTCCCAGAAACATATCCCTCCGAAACATCAGTCCATGTGTCCTCTACGTAGAGCCGTAGTTCATATATGGCCATCGGTGTTCTAGATACCTTGCCCTTACACCTTTATGTTAGGACATGGGAAATTTCGAGTCGATTTGACTTCGTGGCATATGGGTTTAATGGGTTATTGCGGCAAAACTAGGGAGTGTGTCATGGAGATATTTATATATATATATTTATACATGTGTCCTCTACGTAGAACCGTAGTTCATATATGACCATCGGTGTTTTAGGTACCTAGATCTTACATCTTCATATAAAGGTATAAAACTATTATTTGCAATATATCTTCGTTCAATCAAGGTTTCTCACGACAGATAACTAAGCGCATTCGAGGTTATCGCTACCTTGCACCCGATTGAGTTTGCGGGCTAAATTGCGTTCAGTTTTACACATTTTCCTGTTGTACCGGAATATCTGTCCTCTGTCTGTTCCGTGTTCGATTGACACCCTTGGGAATGCTGCAGCGTAATGCCGTGAATTAATACTGACGAAATGAAACTGCGAGAATTATTGTAACAATAAATAATTAACGATAACAGTGTTTAATCTGGACCTAGACGGTGACTTATTCTGACATTTATGATAATACGTAAGTATTACTCGTAGTTGTATAGAAATTGGCAATAACGTTTACAGCATATTTCCAGCTTGAACTTGTCGAGGTAACGAAAAGCAGAGATGAAAGTGAACCATGAGAAGTAACAGTAAAGTAACATTTAGTAGCATACTCAGAAGCAGTCGTGATGACTAAAAGTGGAGCATGGACCAGGATACTCTCAATCGATATTCTGCTTATCTCCCTACAGCGGAAACCGTTGAGGTGGTGAGCAATTTAGCCAATGGGCTCCCAGAACCCCCCCCCCCCGATGTAAGTAATGTAGAAGATTCTACTAGTGATACCACTGAGCTTCCGGCACCTGAACCTAGCCAAAAAATTTTCTTCGAATGGGTAAACAATTTTAAATAGAGCAGTTGACAAATAATTAATTTTAGTAGTTAATAAAGGGCGCTAAGAACCTGTATGATGAAAATTAAAATATTTTGAACCACAAAAAAGTTGACTATAAATTTTACGTAGAAAAAAACTAGGAATTTTGGAATTTATTGTTTTGTAGTTTTGGCAGTACCTGGTTTTTATAATTGTTTCAATATTGTTTATGAATCATAACCCTATAATGTTTGTACATATCAATTATGAAAGGATTATCACAACAGAGATTTGATTTTGGTTTTTGAATCGGTATTCATGGTTGAGTTCGTCGGAGGACTGGTCAATGGAAGTGGTTCGCAAACCAAATATTCAACCTAGTTGTGATTTTTTACAATCGTATAAATATAAACTTTACTCTTGATGATGTATAAACAATTTTGATGAAATAATGTGAAAAACCATACAAGATGGCAGAAACTGCCTCTCCATGATAGGTTTTAAAGGCTATTTCCTCCTTGGAATATACTGAGCGGGTAGTTTTATTTTCTATTTTGAATCTGTAATTTTTATATTCAAAACTCCTCGAATCATGTTCCTCCCTCTTCATTACTGAGACATACATATAAAAATCTACCCCTTCCATGCGGTTCGATGCCACCATATCAAAATGACCGGTGATCTTAAATTTGTTGGTTCGATGCCCAGGTTTTTTATTGTGTATCTCTCGCTCTCTGTATACCTTAATAGCCATATCCCTTCCTTCCAAAGAATAAATCATTGATTGATAGAAAACATTATGAAATTATCCTTTCATGTATTCATGAATACTGAATAGGCTTACAAAATTTCTTAATTCAGTCTATTTTACTCAGAATTTACATGAAGTAAAAATTGCTGTAACAGATATACCACAAATTTATGCTTATTTGTCATATTATTTTGTCGCCATTGCGGTACCACATTTTTGCGTGAATTGATGCTTTGTCTTCAAATTCACTGGATATATCAGTATATAAGTAAATATTACAAATTGGGATATACGTGCCATATTTATGTATGTAACTGATATATAATTAAGCAAATAGTGACTTTATTGAATATAACTGTTGTTAATGTCAATTGATTCAATTTGAGTCAGATTTAAGATTGAAAGATAAATAATCATTTCATTAGCACATCAATTTACAAACGATAAAAGAAATAAGAAACATTTATAAAAGAAGCTTTATATCCAAATTTTAGCGTTTATAGCATCAACACCCTTTGTCGACACCATTTTCATACTATTCTTTCCGCTCTTTTATTTACTGTAGCCGTTACATAAGATTTTGTATAACTATTGTCATATGACTACAGCAGTAACCATTAGGACTGATTTAATATGCAAAGGTAAATTCATCTCACAATCCAACACAAATACCTTAAAGTCTATCAGTCTGATATACTGTTCAGTTTTAAATATCAATTGCGGTACTGCTATATAAAAATTCGTTCAATGGAGACACAACTTTAGTGAGCCGCATTGGTGCCAACGTGGTCTACAACCTATTACAAATACCGTAGGTCAGGTATTATGGAATCTGTTGTATAGTCACTTTTTTACTATATTGTTATGTACTGATACGTACTCTTGCGATAGTATTAAATTTTTTTAACGACAAAAGTTCATCAGTATTAATTACAAGGTATATACCGGTAAGACAAGCTGCTCCCTGTCACATTTATTATTGCATCAGATGATGTGTATAATCGAATGGATTTCATTTTAGTTACATTTCATATAACATACTGCATGCAAAAATATAAAAATTTCACAGTAATTTTTATGTACATGTATTTCTAAGTGTATGTGATAACCATTTTAGTGACAAAATAAGCTAGATTTATTACTGGATATTGAACATTGTATAAAATATTATGGTTACTACTAAAATTCATGAGCCTAAGATTAAATTAATTTGATATGAAGCTGATTATCTTTTGCCTTACATGTTGAAATGACCTAGCAATCTTCATGGCTTGTTGAAATATGCCAGTTTCTAATGATCTGATTATTAGCTCACTTGAGCTTATGCTCGGTGAGCTTATCCGATCGGAGTTCATCCGTCCATCCATTCCATTCATTCATCCGATGTTAACATTTCCTAAAAAAATCTCAAGAACGGCTTATCGCAGAGGCCTTCCACTTGGCAATTATTGTAATTAGGGTGGTGTCTTCTAGAATTGTTCATAGTGTCATCATCACAGCGACGGGAGCCTCCCATCAGGGGGTAACTTCTGTCACTGTTTGTATCTTATTTAAAAATTTTATTCTCAAAAGAATTTTATTCTCTTAAGAATAATATATATATTGTCCTTAGGTTGGTCTCTAGAATTGGTCATCATATTGTCATGGCAGTAAGTGGAGGTAACTTGTGTCGATGTTTGTATTTTTTCATTGGAAAATCCTTTTCTTGAAAACCCTTCATCGCGTAGATGTTGTCCTTGGGTTAGTATCTTTGAGATTTGTTCAGCATCTCGTCAGGGGAGCAGGGAGGGAAGGGGGTATTTTCTATCGACTTTATTTGAAAATCGGAAATCTTTATTTCTATGTCCGCTCAGGGCAAAGGTCTGCCATTTGGCTGATATTTTCTGTGTAGGTCTCATTCAGATTCTGTTGAGGGCATCTCTATTTAGCCAGTGAGATGTGATTTCTGCCCAGGTTTATCTACAAATCTGTAGTTCTTCTTTCTCTATCTTAATGGGTATGTTCAGGTCTCTTTGGCCTCTTGTTTTTGATGTCAACATTCTCCTTGTTGTTTTCTAATATTAAGATAGCCTCCTTGGCCTCTTGTTTTTGTCTTCTCTTTTTTCAGGTGAGCGTCTTGAGGCTTCTTTGGCCTCTTGTGAATTACGATCATCTTCCATTTATCCGTCAGTCCAATTAGCATTGACTATTCATAAAAAATTATCAATAGTTTTGACGCCTGTCCTTGCATCTATCATTAGCATGTTGGCATACTTGATATATTGGCTCATGATTGGAAATATTAGTATTCATTTTTGCCCCATTATTAATACCGTATGTTCATCCTTGTCTATTCACGGAAAGAATCGAGTCATGTACTGATGTACCATATGATCTTGTATATAAAATTATCGGTGGGTATTTTGTATATTTGTTGCGTATGAAAAATAAAAAAGACAGGCAGCTAGAAAAACATTGCCAACAATTACTTTGTATAATATAAGTAGCCGCATTAGTCTTGTATAATATGAGAAAATGCGGTAACACCTTTGGAGACTAATTGAATTTATTCGTCAACAAGCTTTCACATATATGTAATATACTTCTTCAGGGTTATCGAATGTTCAATTACTTTGTTATTTCAAATTATTTCAATTATGGCGATTAAATAATTTTAATGCTGTTAAATCGCGTTGTTGTCTTTTCTTACAACAAAAACATGCTGGATCAATTAATATTTAACACAGTTTAGTTTACATGCTTAATAAAGCACACCTTAATCAAATAAATTTAAAATCATTTTATCTTATAGTCGACTAAGACATCCTCGAATAGTTTTGTACTTATCACTCTTGACATTAATTTTGCTGCAAGTAGAAATGACAGATGCCCGTTAGCGTGTACAGTACTCGATAAGACTTTGGATCATTCAGTAGTGAGCACAATAGATAATGATGTCCAAAACATTGTACCACTAAAAAACTCATTATTTGTAAAATTAACATGGTTAATATTAACAAAAAGAGAGTTACAGGTGGACAATTACTCCTATTTTATATAAATAGCCATAATAGACAATTTTTTCTGCTTAAAACGAGAGATAAAAATTCACTTCGAAGTATGCTAGTAACATGTCCTAAACTTCCTCCACATGATTCTCCTCTCCGTCTTGCTGAACAGTTTGCCGATTTTTTTGAACAAAAGGTTCAGCTGATTCGTCAGACCATAAGCCGTGATCCGTCCAGTATCGTCGACGAAATACCACTAACTGACGCTCGTTTATCGTCCTTCTCCGCTGTTTCTACGGAAGACACTTCCTCATTTATCGGTCGTGGTAAATCGAGCGCATCCGATCCAATACCGGAATGGCTTCTTAGAAGAGTTTCTGGATCGCTGTCTCCTGTGATTACTGCTATCATCAATGCATCTCTTGCTGCTTCGCATGTTCCGTCGGCGTGG
>WURV02009029.1:5150-18746 GCA_011762755.2 Epimenia babai
GCTGGTGTCTCTTAACCATTACATATCTGTTGTCACAGAATTGTATTGCAATAGTAATGTGATATACGGATGTCAGTGTGGTAAGGGTTAAAGAGCTGCCTTCCCCGATGGCTCATTGTAAAACTCGCCAAGTGCTGTATATAAAGGTCAAACACTTTACTCCTTGGTTTACTTTTAACCCTTAGCACTCTGTGGTCAGAGAATTGTATTACTATAGCAATGTGATGTAAGATGTCAGTGTGCTAAGGGTTAAAGAGCCGCCTTCCCCGATGGCTCATTGTAAAACTCGCCGAGTGCTGTATATAAAGGTCACACTTTACTCCTTGTTTTACTTTTAACCCTAAGCACCCTGTGTTTCTGTGGTCAGAGAATTGTATTACTATAGCAATGTGATGTGAAGATGTCAGTGTGGTGAGGGTTAATGGTGGGGGGGGGTGTAAAGTGTCAATCAATATTCTAGGACTGGAGGACATTTACTGCCGTTAATAAACAAGAAATATATCCCTGCCGGTCACGTTTCCTTTTCCCCGCAACTACTGGTTATTTCTGGCATCGTCGCTCTTCGCTCGGGGGTCTCTAAGGCTGCTGAAGATTATCGGGGATTATCCGATTAACGAGCAATACCTGGTACCGAAGTTGCATCGACGGGGTCGTCCGCTGCGCCGAACACGCCGTCTTTAGCCTTGACCTTATGCGCGGCGCCGGCGGGCTGCGGTTGGTTCACGAGACGCGTCAGCGTCTCCAACGGTTTGAGAGCAGAGTTCATCGTCGTCGCCATATACGGGCTGGAGAGGTCGAGGTTGTGGGGGATGCGAGCGAGATCCGTGATGATGTTGCGTTTCACGATCATTTTGACGATGTTGTTCATGCCGGCAGCGGGCGCGGTCTTGAAGGTGGTGCTGCCGCTGGAGGCGGCGGCGGTCGTATTGGGGCACGCCTCGATAATCACCGAGAGAATGTTGAATAAGGCCTGCGCGGGAGGTAAGTCGGTTAGTCGAGAATAGGCTATTACCGAGGTAATCGTTGTATGGGTCATTCCCCCCGAACCCTTTAGAAAGCAAGCCTGTGAATGTGGGTGACACAACCAATTAATTAGCCTCGCTTCTTAGGGGTTGGGGGAAAATACATACTGTGAATAACCCACCGACTCTTTGCAAAGAATTGACCTTCCATTCACGCCACTGGTTCCAAACGTCGAAGATAATTAATGATCATTTACGATGACATCCGGGCGAGGTGAAGGACATACAGAAGAGCCACAGAACATTCGCAGCGGAGACATGTCAGAGGGGAAAACCCCAACAGAGCCACGCTGCGAGGATAATTCCGGACCACACGTGTGCACACGGGGTTTATACGTTTCCTGCCCCCAAAAATTGCTGGCCAAAATGTGTTTATTAGTATTTATGGCGAATGTATAAGCCTCTCTATGTGTACATGTTATTTCGTTTGTGTGAGATTAATTTAATAAATGATTTGAGTTGATACCCGAGAAACAAAAAACATACTTCAACAGTCAACAAACTATCAAATATGAAATCCATATCAAAAAGAGAAACAGTTTTCAGCATTTGGAATTTTTATAGAGGTGGATTGATAAGTTATTCAATTACCTGAATAATGCAGTATATGTTGCTGTATTAGTGTTATAAAGTATGGTGAAATGCAAGAGTAATACCTTTAAAATATAATTATTTGCAATATGTCACATGCGTCTTCACTATAATGGACCGGAGCTTAATTATGAAAATGAATATTAAATAAGTTACACGAGTATCAAGTTGCTTGATATTACTAATCATATGTTGCAGGCGATGTCATATCGTAGCGCACCTGTACGCTGTTCATTATGTCATAACGTCATCATTGCTCACCTGTATACTGTTTATTATGTCGTAACGTCATCATCGCTCACCTGTACGCTGTTCATTGTGCTGTAACATCACCATCGCTCACCTGTACGCTGTTCATTGTGCCGTAACATCACCATCGCTCACCTGTACGCTGTTCATTGTGCCGTAACGTCATCATCGCGCACCTGTACGCTGTTTATTGTGCTGTAACATCACCATCGCTCACCTGTACGGTGTTCATTGTGCCGTAACATCACGATCGCTCACCTGTACGCTGTTCATTGTGTCGTAACGTCATGATCGCGCACCTGTACGCTGTTTATTGTGCTGTAACATCACCATCGCTCACCTGTACGCTGTTCATTGTACTGTATCATCACCACTCACCTGTAGGCTGTTCATTGTGCCTTAACGTCATCATCGCTCACCTCTATACTGTTCATTGTGCCGTAACGTCACCATCGCTCACCTGTACGCTGTTCATTGTACTGTATCATCACCACTCACCTGTACGCTGTTCGTTGTACCATAACGTCATCATCGCTCACCTGTAGGCGCGAATGTTTCTCGCTACATTCGTGCAGGGCGACCGCGCGCTGCAGGGCGGCCTTGATCTCGTTGACGAGGGTGAGCTGCGCGTCGGAGCTGTGGTTGCACGAGGCGATGCTCGCGATGAGCAGGCAAGCGAGCCCCGAGCAGTCCCGGTCGCCGATCGTCTGGCACTGGGGCAGCAGCTTGTCCATGACGAACGCCAGCATCGTGCAGTCCTGCGGCACACGCACGTAACCATGTCCCAGTACTACCATGTCTCACTCCCGCTAACCCCCATCCTCGTAAAATACTCTTAAATCAGACGCTAGAGATAAACACCGAAATAATTTCGCCTCTCGTCGGGAATGAACCCACAACATCGCAATCACGATCAGGTGTTCTATCACCTCAACTACGCATCTGGATGTTGTGGTTTGGACAGCCATCTGAGGCGAGATTATATTCCATGTAGTTCTTATAAGTTTAAGAATTGTATTTTTATACCTTGTATCATTATGGATTACATTTTAATAGATTATATTTTTATGGATTACATTTTAATAGATTATATTTTTATGGATTACATTTTAATAGACTATATTTTAAACAATATATTTTTATAAATTATATTTGTTATGTTTAAATAAAATACAATTCTGTATATATAATTTTGTGGTTTATAATTTATAATTTTTTTATATATTTTTATACATTAAATTTTTAAAATTGTACTTTTATGGAATCGATATTCATAGATCACATCTACGTATGAAATAACCTATATTTTAAGAAGAGCGACCGACGTTGCGTTCTCTTAATAAATAGCAGCATTATACTATAGCCTTTTCCTCTTGTTCCTCACCTCTGTGACGAGTGTAGTCGGGTCAGCAGTGTACGTGTGCAGGGCGATGACCTTGGCGCAAGAGTTATACGACTTGACGCATTCGGCGAGCAGCCTCAACAGGAGAGACTTGCTCATCAAGAGACGTTTCTTGTTCTCTTCCTGAACGACGGCCGCATCCTTCGGCGGGATCTTCTCCTTCATAAAGTCTTCGCTCGAACTGCTCTCAGCCTGTAACGAAACAAAAAAAACCACGCGCGTCACGACCGTGTGGGAGAAACGCGATGCTTGGACAACTCAGGAATCCTGCATGCGATATTGCGTTGGAGTTTTCCACATCGCCATCACTCGCTTTCTCGCTATTTATAGTCTGGCAGGCGCGATGTTATTGCGTAATTTCATCAAATTTGACAAGTAGAAACGAAGTTGAACGCTGTGGAGGCATCGTCAAATTCCATTACAACTAGTTGTCAATATGTTGCATTCAACAATGAGCGGTGTGAAGATACTATTGCTTGTCTAATGGTACAGTGTTACTAATCGCAAGCTTTCGCGTAAAACCCATATCAGGTGACAAAGCAGTGTTTCTGCGAAAGCTGGTAATCAATAAAAGTAGTTAGTTTATAGAGAATGCGCTGCTGCCCTTATCTTTTGAAGGACGATCAACCAGGCCAACATGGCTACCCACACCTACATTCACCATTAGTCTTATTATTTTTTGGTGAACAATGCGGCGTTTCTACGACAACTTATCATACGACCTATTTAGACGGAACACTTTAAGTTTATTAAGTGGTTATATGAATCAGTCAGCATATAACGATGTTAGGGGGTGGGGATAGCTTAGTGATTAGATCGTTAGGACTCCATCCAAATGACCTCAGCACGAGTACCGCTCTAACCCGTTAACCGGGGGGTTCCTTAAGGTGTTTTCTCCACCCTCACAGTTGAGACTAATCGCTTTGTACAAGTGTAGTATTGTAATCCCTTAAGCCTCAAACATTATTCACATTATAGACCATTTATTGTCAGACTGGTTCCCGATTGACTGGCCATTACCCCGTCAGCATCTACGAGAGCTTTTAAAAGGCTCCGCGGCAGTAGTAGTCAGTCTAATAATTGACAAGAATTCAGTTGATAATTCAAAGTCGGCAAATAATATTTTTATATTGTTTTATTTATTTAGGTTTTATTTTATTCTTTAGAAAATTTATTCGATTCAAGAAAACCAAACGGAGTGTCATATATTAAGTCTAATATTTCTCAATGCCCGTACACCGCGTAGTTCTACCTGATCATCAGCAGACGACGAGATAATGACGGGGTTGCGGGCCGATGACATGTTACTGTCGTTGCCATCGTGGGCGTCGTCAAACACGACATCGCGCATCGCCTCGGCCAGCGACTGCTGGATCTTGGTCTGTGAATCCGAGCTCATGTCAGAACCACCTGCACGAAGGAACACACCTCCTAAATTTACTAAACAATACCTTTCGATGGAAGATACTATTCCTGTACTATCTTAATTTCGCGTCGTCTCTTTTTTCTGTTTGTTCGGTGTCTCGGATAATGTATCCGATGGGTACACGCCGCGCCGACTGGTACGCCGCACCGACTTATACACTGTACCAATGAACACTTAAATAGCGCATCTTCAATTAAAACTCGACCCTGGCTTATATATATATATATAGTCGACCTAAACACCGCAAAATGCGGCATTGAATGACAATAGTAGCTTGGATAAACCACTGATACTCCTCACCACCGCTATAATAGTGCTAAATCCATGCAAACTAGACAGACAGATACTGGATGTTGAAGGTTTAACGCTAGCTTATCCAATGGATCAGCCTGGTACGCCACTACACCACACCAAGACTGACGGGGCAGTTAGTGTGGTGGTTAGAAATCAGAGAACCCTAGTTAAACCCCCGTGTCCAATCAGTATATTAGTGTTGGCGATTTTTAAGCAAAAATGCCTTAAATCCCACCTGCCCCCGTGTGTCTGCGTAGCAAGTGCAAAAGGCAAAAAAGGCAAAGGCGAGGTTTTGGTGCTACTTTATAATTAAATGTCAGTCACACGTACAACATTGCCCTGTTACATTCCGAAGATATCATTATAATAAACCATTCCACGACAAATCTTTCTCAATATTCAAGCGCGACAATCTTGCTCGCTTCCTATCGTGGAAGGCTCGGGAAAAATCCCTGGTTTATGCTGGTTTGAACTCGCAACCTCTCACATGAAAGGGCAGCGGCGCGTCTAACCACTACACCACCGGCACCGACATACAGCGTGGTTATGTCGGGGTTTCTTCCCTCTGACATGGCCGCGGCTAGCCTACTCTCTCGCTGGTCTCTATAGGGCTCAAACCCTCGGCTATCCTGTCACCTCGTTGTGACTAATCAACTATAATAATAATAATAAATAGGTTATTTATATTCCGCTCTAATTCCATGACCAGCATGCTCAAAGAGCGGTTCACGGTAAAAAAAAGAAAAGAAATAATCGAATGTGGCGATCCATAACAACAAATAGGTAGAGCAAGCTAAGACGGCAATGTGAATAGATATGATTTGAGCCGATGCTTAAAACAAGACTACGAACAGTCCTAATCTCATATGGAAGATTGTTCCAGAGAGTAGGGCCTGCATAACCAAAACAACCGCTACTGGTAGTGGAAAGACGGCACCTCCTGACAGCAGTCAATGAGTGAGTTGCCGACCTAAGTTGACGAGGGGGTACGTGAACAGAAATCATATCATTAATATAAGTCGGACCAATCTCATGAAAGGCTTGGAAGACAAAGGTCAAACCTTATAAAGAATACGTTGAGAAACAGGCAACTATCGCACGTATCGCGAAGCGTGAGACATACGCCAAGATGTCCGCGAGAGCATTGGGAACCAGCAGTGCATATGGATAAAGGTGAAGGTCGGCAGCCCAAATTCGGTTTTTACCCATTTGGTGCCGGCTTATTTCTCCCCGTATACGAGCATATATATCCAAAACGATTTGGCGTGCGTCACCCCAGCCGATTGTGTCACCCGAACTAACCGTGTCTGCATACCGAAAACTTGTAGCAAGCACGATGGCAATTTGTTGACGAAGGATTCCCTTTATATCCGCGACATTGCTAACACGGTAACGCGCTCGTCTATATCATCAGAACTGCATAAATAACGTTGTATAAGCGAGAAAGTGCGACCTCTGTCGTCGATCGGAGGTTTCTCGAACACGATGAGCGAGTTCATGAGGTCGCAGATCATCGTCTGAACTACGCTGTCCATCGCGATGATCGGCGTGACCTTGGCGGGGACGCATTTCAGGATCTGAGGCGCGTTCACCCCTTGGTATCGAAAGTCTTCTGAAAATGTCGATAATTTCTACAAATGAATGCGATACGGTGCAGGGGATGACGTCGTAGGACGAGTGCGGGAGCTTCAGAGATAAAGTCTTCGTACTAACGATTATGCTTCCAGGCTTGAACTGTCATTTAAACCCGTTCCCAGGCGGATGGGGGTCTAAGTCAAGTAAGTCTTCATTAATAAATGAATATACAATATTTCCATGCTATGAAATGAAATGAAATATATTTGATTTAAAACGTACTAATAGCATTGCTGTCTAACATACAGTAAATACACTATATAAAAAAATAGATATGGCCTAAGCAACGTGCAAAAATAACACACATATAAAATAGCGGTAAAACACTTATGAGCTTCCTAAACCAATAACTAAGAAGGCCGCACTGCTAACCTGGTTAAATACCATGGATGAATTACATCATATAATTATTGCTAAGTTTAGTAGAGGAGACGAGATAATAATTAAACATGCAGGTATGTATGTAGACAATGTATTTAAGGGGGGGTGGTCAGCAGGACCCTGAGGGTAGCACATTGATGCACGTCTTTCATTTCTTAACAGGCTTGAATTGTCTGGAATCTCAGATGAAATCGAACTCATCGTCAGTAACCAAGGCCTTATGGTATTTATGGTTACGCTAGTGCTACTATCTGACGGGGCTGTGCTTTCAACGCTGATGACACCGTCTTTCATGTGGCTAAAATGAAAAGATCGGCGATCGCAGATTTAGTGCGATATGTGGCATAAAACGCAACAGATTTGGAATCGCCCAGGACTCGAACCCTCCCGTCTGGCAGCTTGTGGGTCAGAGCTGAAGAAATTCACACCTATAGACAACGCGGACAATATAATAATATTCCCGAGCACCAAAGAAGCACGGGTGGGGGTGCGGGGAATCTCAACGCGACCACTGACCCCTCTTGGAGACCGGTGGTAGAGCGATACGCAGCGTCTCCTGAATGACCTCGCAGAGTAACGCGCTGTCCCGGCACGCGGCGGGGCCCAGCAGCCGCAGAATGTAGTGTAGTTCTTGCGAGCCCAAAGTTCCCTGGGCAACGCCGGTACCCGCGGAGCCTGTCCCTGTGGTTGCGCTACGAATGACCTGTGTGTATATGTTTTTTAGATATAAAATGAATTAAATAAAAAATATATATATGTGTGTGTTTGTGTGTATGTATACTAGCAATCATCTATAATCAACTTTCTGTCCATTGGCCCTTTACAAAGCTGGCCCTTCACAAAGCCAGCCTTTGCCACTTAGGGTTAACACGGAGGAAAGGTTAGCCTCAGATACTATGGTGGAAAAAGTTTGCGCCCCGATTTGCGTAGTGCATATGGGTAGACACGTCCGACAAACCCAATACCCCAAGACCCACCTCAGCTGTTGGTAAAATTCAGCATGAAAACGTATTTCAATTATGTTTGTTTTCATGAAGGCATTATGTTTGCGGTTACACTGATTTCGCGATTTATCATTTTCAATTCACCTCGAAAATTTTTACATGTATGGCATAGATTTTTCTGTATTACCCTCAGAAAAGGAGCATAATGTCCATTTCTCTTATCAACTCATGGCCATTTATGATGAGCACATATGAAATGTGTAAATGTGCACTGGTAAAGTAAATACGAGACAAACACATGCAGACGCCTGTTAGCCTGACTAATAAAGAGACAGACACGAGCTTTCGTATATCTGACTTCATCAGGTGCGATGCGCCCGTCTGATGCCCGTTATAGAGGTGGCTTCTCCAGACACTTCTTGTAAACCGTCATTTGACAAGATGAACTACAAATTTAACTCTTATCCATTCGAGGGTGAATCCTAGTTCAAACGGACAAGAGGTGCGGGTGTCTGTTAAACCCAACCCCAATATATGAGTATAACCACACGTATTAAGGATATATCTACATGACGTGATTCCTTATAAGGTTCCAAATTATTTCCGTGCTATTGTTAATATTTAATATGAGTCATGTACCAATTTGAGGTGGACTTTCACCAAGAGGATGTAATTTACCATGAATATGTGGTTATAACTCAATATAAAGTGCTACTGGGGAAACAATTATTCGAGTCGTAGGAGCAATGGACTCGTAACCGAAAGGTCGCGGATTTGAATCCACCCACCGGTTGCATTTGCCACGATACTCCTTGGCAAGTCTTTTATCCCCCCAATTGCTGGGTTGAACCCATCTCTAAAATAGGGAGACATTTGATAACTTGAGGCGTAATGTACGAGTGTCGCAGGTATTGTATCTGCGCTGAATAGCTGCCGCGAACATTTCATCGTACAGTGCGCATCCGAGAGCCTTTATCGGTTGATAATTGTGGTCTATAATTGTTGTACCATCACCTTTAACTCTTTACTGGTAGTACAAATTACCCAGTATAACCCACAGTTGTGCCGGAAACAATATAATCCGTCAAGTATATTTTTATTGAGTAGAATTATTACAGTGCTCAATACACGTTGTCAACATAATTATTTATATGTGGGAATTATTTTCTATCAGCCTATATATGCACCACTAACCATCCCCCCAAAAAATCATGGTTTTTGTCCAGAATAACACGAAATTACTGTTATTATATGTAAAATTACTGTTATCATATGTAAAATTACTGTTATTATATATTTAAAATGACTTATTATATGTAAAATTACTGTTATATGTAAAATTACTGTTATTATATGTAAAATTACTGTTATTATATGTAAAATTACTGTTATTATATGTAATATATATGCGCAGAGCTATATGGACACGAATGTAATACTGTACTGTTTTAGACGTTTCGACCGTACCTTCTCCATGCACACCCGCATCATGGTCGGCTGCTCGATGACGTGCCGCAGCAGGAGGTTGATGAGAGACGACACGCCCTGGAACGACGACGCCTGACGCAACGCGAGCAGCAGACGAGTGCCGCCGTACTGGGCGAAGAGCAGCGCGTATTTGTGTTGTCTCGTGAGGCGCAGGGCGAGACGCAAGCAGGCGTGTAAGCTGTCCGCGTCCACGGGGATGCCGATCAACTTCACGATGCACCTGCGGCGTATACTCGACGGTTGATAGTTAATGATGGATATTATATAATCAGACAGTCGATATACCTGCGTATACCTAGCAGACAGTGAATGTTGTTATATATATATATATATATATATATATACCTAGAGACAGTCAATGTTGCTACATATACCTAGTGACATTCCATGTTGCTACATATACCTAGCAGACAGTCAATGTCACTGTATATACCTAGCAGAGTCGATGTTGCCCCATATACAGTCAATGTAGCTGTATATACCTAGTGACAGTCATCGCTGTATATACCCAAAAGACAACGATGCAGCAAAGATACGACTTGAATTTTGTTATGCATGGTATCTATTCTGTGAATTAGATTATGGTGAAAAACATACCATTTTCATAAACGTTCAAACACTGCATTTCAATCATTGCTTGATCTAATGTATTTCCATCTTATACTTGAGTAATATGAAACATTTCCTGCTCTACTAGAGTTCAAAACGCGATCCGACTCACTGTAACAGAGAGACAATCTGCTGGTGACTGAGGCCAGTTACGACGACGGGCGTGTCTCGGCCCCTCGCGATACTGCCGTCATTCGATGCACCAGCGCCGCATGTCGCCTCGTCCGTGGTGTCCATCTTGACATCTTGACTACTCGCACCTCCAACACACTCGTCCACGGTCGGTGCTGCGTAACGCAAACACCAGAAACAGTCACACTCGCAAAACGAACTGAGATAAAATATCAAAAACACTCGTTTATCCACGTAAATCGCTCTATACTTCTAGATTTCCCCGATTTGAATCCACTTGATTCAAACCTAAAGTTTAACGCTTAGCACCCTATTGTCACAAAGTTATATTGCTATAGTAATGTGATATACAGATGTCAGTATATGTTTTACTGAAAATTTGACTTATAACCGCAATTTTATGGCGATGCAATTTCAAGATTGCATTGCAAATGGAAACATTTTAGTCACATTTTCTGACTGCGACACAGGCAAATCGAACCCTGTATATGTTATGTATAGGTATTTAAATGTGTGTATGTGTATATATATATGTATATATATATATTATATGTGGGTATGTGTGTGAAAACTTTTTTACGAACAAATTCAATTATAAAATGCATTATCTCCGATCATGATACAGTTACTCGTACTGAAAATTCACCGAAGACATAGTAGTAGTGTCGGTCAAATTCATGACCATAGAGTCAGTAACTGGAAAATTCATTTACCTTCAAACTACTGGGTAATTAATTGACCCAATAAACTACGTCAAAGACAATGTCAATGGATGAAAAATGTACCAGTTTAATTGCGTCACATCGGGTTATAAATGGAGGATGGCATATTACTGCTGTAGATGGATGACTGACCCTCGGTCAAATTGGGTAATGTAAAAATAGTGACCAACCTGCGGCTGCTGACTGCTTATTTGTCTCCTTATTTTCAGCCGCTTCTTCCTTGTCCTTTTCTTCCTTGGAGGGGAGTGTAAGCATAATGGGTCGCCGGTTGCCCGTCTCTTCATTAACCTACCGCAGATCCGAGAACAGTGATGTCACTTAGAAATATGAAACATCTTCCACTACTCTGGTGTACCTTCATACAGCCATGTCTATATGCACCTGGTACGGGGTACACCAGTGTATGGGATGAACATTTCAGAGTTATGCGGCTACATCTATATCCACCCGGTACACCAGTGTATGCAATAAACATTTCAGTTATGCAGCTTTGTCTATATTCACATGGTACACCAGCGTATGGAATAAACATATGCATTATGCAGCTTTGCCTATATTCACCTGGTACACCAGTGTATGGAATAAACATTTCACTTTTATACAGCTATGCCTATATTCACATGGTACACCAGCGTATGGAATAAACATAAGCATTATGCAGCTTTTTCTGTATTCACCTGGTACATCAGTGTATGGAATGAACATTTCACTTTTATACAGCTATGTCTATATTCACATGGTACACCAGCGTATGGAATAAACATATGCGTTATGCAGCTTTTTCTATATTCACATGGTACACCAGCGTATGGAATAAACATATGCGTTATGCAGCTTTTTCTATATTCACCTGGTACACCAGTGTATGGAATAAACATATGCGTTATGCAGCTTTGCCTATATTCACATGGTCCACCAGCGTATGGAATAAACATATGCGTTATACAGCTTTGTCTATATTCATTCACCTGGTACACCAGTGTATGGAATGAACATTTCACTTTTATACAGCTGTCTATATTCACATGGTACACCAGCGTATGGAATAAACATATGCGTTATGCAGCTTTTTCTATATTCACCTGGTACCCCAGTGTATGGAATGAACATTTCACTTTTATACAGCTGTCTATATTCACCTGGTACATCAGTGTATGGAATGAACATTTCACTTTTATACAGCTATGTCTATATTCACCTGGTACACCAGTGTATGGAATAAACATTTCACTTTTATACAGCTATGTCTATATTCACCTGGTACACCAGTGTATGGAATGAACATTTCACTTTTATACAGCTATGTCTATATTCGCAGGTACACCAGTGTGTGAAATGAAGTGCTCACATTCAAACAACTACGTCAGTCATAATCTCGCTAATCTTAACGTCGTACCCTGGAGCAAGACGTAATGATTCGTGTATCTGACCATGCCAGAAAAATGGATTAAGCCTTATTCATTTATTATGGTGGAGTAACGCTATAGTGACAACTACCCAGCATCAAGGAGACAGTTGGCCCGTTTTGTCTACGTAGCTCTATATTCCGCTGAATGATTGCTAAAACTAAAAAGGTTCACAATGAATGTTTGAGGTAGCTATTCGGTGAGCGGTTTCAAACCCGCGACCTTTCGGTTACGAGTCCAGCGCTCCTCATAATCGACTACCTGCTCTCGACTATTGCTATCTATGATGAGGCATAAAATCACAAAAATGTTTGGTTACTTCTGTAAATACGGCCCGACGCTATAAAGGTGATTAGGTATAAATTTTTCCTAAGCATTTTCCACAAAATGACTCGATAACGGTTTCTCAGATGAGTAAGGTAGAAATCACGTGGCATCATTTGAAGCATGCCTTATTGTTGTATCCATCCTTTATTTAGGATTTATCATCACTGAAACCTTAAATAGAGCGCTCATACTCGATTTTAAACCTGAAATGAGCAGAGTCGAAGCTCAGCACAGACACTCGGCATTGGGTGCACATATATTGTGCTCAGCCAAAAATAGGGCTGTGAGTAAATTGAGTTGAATATAAATTGAGTCACACATACATATATGGTAATGTTATTTCACATATATATATATATATATATATATACACCTATATCACCTATAAATCGAGAATAGAGACCAAGATAAATTTGGTTATAAAAACATGGCTACATGCTATATAATGGATGCCTATCATTTGTTTTCAATTAACTAACCTTTAGCGTATTATTATTTTCCAGCTTTTCCGGCTTGATGCGGGCATTAATTAGGTCACATAGATCGGATCACGTAATCGACTGCTGTGACAATTTTTCGAATCCATGAGGTTAGTCGAGTGGGAAGTAGCCTCAAAAGGAGCAATTAGAATACTTATTATTAATGCCTCACCTGGACCATAGAGCTGAAGTGAACAGTGTAACGTCGCCTGCCCGCTGTAAATCTGCGGTACAGATAAAAATGTAATGAGGAGTAAAAAAAAATTTAGATCGCGCAAGATCAGATCATTCATGAATGCTCAGTAGCGCTTTACAACTGTAAAACTATTATAATTGATCAGAATTTGGTCCATCACTGTGATTACTCTATATATATTTTATACATTTTAAACATAAAATAATATTACCATTTCAAAAATATTGGAAAGTCTATGATATTTGAAATATAGTGGCAGATAGTCGTATGAAAGAGAAAGACACACCTGTACC
>WURV02009140.1:3230-23933 GCA_011762755.2 Epimenia babai
ACACTGCAACCGCTAACACTGCAACCGCTAACACTGCAACCGCTAACACTGCAACCGCTAACACTGCAACCGCTAACACTGCAACCGCTAACCATACCACTATGGCCGAGACGGGTTGAAGACCTCTTTTCTCGGACAATCCCGATATATAGCTATCTGTTAAGACAGATTTGATCCAACGGTCCCGCCTCTAACACACGGACTACGCGTCACTAACCGTCATTCAAAATCGAATTTTCCGTTGACTTTTCGTAGTTGATATGTCAAATATTTAAATATTATGTATAATTATATTCCTGATGCTGTAAATATGCCGTAAATGTATAATTTAGTTACAAGCCTGTATTGCATGCATAAATTATGTGTGTCTTTATCCACCATTTCCTGCATTTTACTCTACACTTTATTTAGTCTCTATTGTTCTCTATCAACGAATTCCTGGAAATGTGAGTCTACCAACATTTCGTGCGCCCGGACATCGTGGCTTGCATTACCTCTTCGAGTATGCATCATATATTTTAACATCCTACCTACTATGGACCAAACGAGGTCGACGTCGCGAAAAGATGCCGTGTCAAATACTCGTCGGCCGGGAGCGGGAAGGTTTATACTAAAATTATATCGCCTACCTGAAGCTACTGATGCCAGGAATAAGTTCAGTTATCTAATAAACACGATTTTTATAGTCTACACTTTGTATGGTCTCTTACGAGTGCTATAACACGAGCCGTAATTGTTTACAAACTAATGATATCCTTGTTTATAAAGAAATGATTATTGACGTGTATACGTATTCCGAGGTACCTTCATACGCGCTCCACATCTGACTAGTGGTGTCGATATATCTAGGTGGGCATGACTCGGTCTGCCGTGGCTTCCGGTTGGTTAATGACTACCGCAGTTAATCCAAAACAGAGCTTTTCAACCCCATAAGCCACAATACGTTAACTACTGTAATAGCACAATATGGTCGGACATTATCACCGTTCAATAAATATTTACGAGCATTTCAGAGGCTAATACAGTATAATATTTTAGTTGGACTATAGTGACTGGACATATACCTATCATTGCTACTAGCCGATAAAATTTAGAAGATCCCCAAAGTGTTGACAAACCCGAGGCGTTACACTTTAGCGTTTTCCGTTTGTATCTTTCGATGCTTAGTTTTTTTTCTAAATTTTGTGTGTCATTCATCCAATATCCATATCATAGTTAGAGCTCATTCTAAATCTATCTAATTTTATGGGGGAGGGGGAGGTATTATTCTCCGAGTGATTTTACGCCACTTATTTTAATAAATAATTACATCTGTCAACTATTACTAACGACTGAGACGCCGATGTCAGCAGACGGGAAGGAACTTGACTAGAAGTGAACTCAATAGGTAATAAGTATGTCACGAGCCTCTTGACTGATACCACTTTCTTGAAGTAGTCCTAACACACAGTAGACAGTATTGACACAAGTTCGGTAGACTTTAGTTTTATGTTTATTTTAAAGACATAGTTCTATACTGGATGATACCATGGGAGATATCGTTGTAATCATATAATAATAAGATATTAACCTTTCACTTTTCAAATTTACACGTGCGTTATGGACTATTTTTCATTACTAAATATACTGACGTATGGTTGAATGCCAACATACTGATGTTACTCTCACTCGTGTTGTGATTGGTTAGTGAGGATAACCATAGGCGACGCCGCATATTACCCAGGATGCAAATTATGCGTAGAAAAGGGTAATTGGAATCCCTAGTATACTTATTCGCGACACCGGACGCTATGATATTGATCCGACTGGATTTCTTCACTTCCTTCGATATTAATATCTCAGATATTTAGGCCACTAGTGAACGCTTTTTATAGTAATTATGTACAGAAAATCACACAACTTTGAACAGTCTAACGATATACGTGTATTTTACAAAGTATAATGCGGTGTTATACGGGGGAAACCCCGTGTGAACTTCTCATTGTAAAATAAGCGGTCATTTCATATATTTTGAGTCGTTTGTAACCCTATGGAGCCATATGTAAACATATCTTCACACATCGAAATCCATAATTGTAATCGATATTCAACAAATAAAGAATAATAATAAATTTGATACACTTACCACTATTATTACATTTCAATCGATCGTGTAGAATATAAAAATAACACGAATTAAACCGGCGAAACACGCTCCAATTCTATTAGTCACTATTACTGTAAACGTTATCTAACCGAAGGAATGTTTTCCGCTTTGTATATCGTCCACATTATGTATATAGAATCTTATGGGATGTACGTGGGATGTGCTTGACCTCAATATCTGGCTAATGTAATATATCGGTACTTGTTGTATGAATCCAATTCCGATTGAACTGTTAGCAATCTTACTAGGGGCCGTATAGTCGCAATATCACACGTCTTCTATTGATCAAATATAAAACGCGGCGCGTCAAAAACCAAACAATCGTCCTGGACTTTGGCTATTCTCATCGAAAAATTATTTTCGTGGAATCACCTCGCGCAAATCGACAGCAGTTTACATTTATTTTTCAGTTACTCTGAACCTTAGAATAGAAAAGAAGCTCGCTCCTCGTGATTTAATAAAAGTAGTAGATGACGCGAAGAGTTGAAACGTTTTCCCATCTCTTTCTAACTCTCGTTTTATCAACCAGCATGTCCGTGACGTGTTTAAGATAACTCACTAGAAAACATGATCAACAAAAACACAGACAATTCACGATATAGTATTTGAGACAATCCATTATTATTGTTCACATTCTTCAATCCAGAATTCGGGGTCCGAGAATGAGCCAATGACGCCCGCACTATCGGTTTGCTATCAAATTTCCGCACGTTTTCAATAGTACGTATTATATACGCCTATATATTTCTTAATTAACCCGTAAATTCTCGTGCGTCACTATTATTGTCAATGTTATCAGAAAGGGGAAAATTTCTTATCGGTGTTATTGAACTACGATGGAATCTCTGGCATCGGCAGTTTCAAAATGGTTCGCTTACTTCGTGTCGAAGCGCTGTATTTCCCACCGATTTACACGAACATAGCAAGTGACATGACCAATTCGGATACCGTGAACGCAATGAGGGAACTCGCCATCTATCTCTGTTTGCCGACAGGAAATTTGTCATCATAGTAATGATAGGGCAGGGCTCCCGAAGGTGGGGCGGTGCAGTCAAATATGCTGATAGGGTCGTTGATATTTAAGTGACTGTGCAAGGGAGATAATTGGCTTCCGCACATACAGTGACACATTCTAGCGACGTATGTTTTGTTGCGCACGTTATCTTCGCGTGTCTGTTTGTTTTGACGATTGTTGACGAAATATTAAATTACCGAATTTGACAGCCTTTATTATTACGTTATCAGAATTTATTAATGCTTTGCTGATATACCAATTTATTCATATAACCTCCTTCTCGTATCAGTCTCTGGCCCGGGTTGTCTCGTACCTAGTGATATCCTTAAACGTCAACCGTACCTCGTTCAAGCGCAGAAAAGCTAGTTCTGGGTATCATGTGACTCCTCACGGGTCTCACAGAGAGAATATGCTGCTCGCTGTAAAAAGGTTATATATTCAAAATAGGAAATAATAAACCCATTTTTAACAGCCTCAGAATAAAAATAAATCGCTCGATGCCAGTGTTTTTATATTTCCTTTTTGAGTGTAATTGTGAGATAATTTTAAGTTGATCAGCGTGTACAATCTGAAGAAGTTCCTCCCTAATGTCTATCGTTGTAGGAAACACATTCCGTTGATTACATGTTACCGATATATTACTTTTCTTTTGATCGGGTGTCAGGAACGAAACGTCATCTGCTTCATTTATTATCGACAAGCATTTTTTGTAAGATCAATTACTTTCGGCGCTATCGACCTATCATTATACGGAAACAAGAACACTAAGGAAGATGAGTTATCAACGTAATTTAATGGCACGTTGGGGTTATGAATTAGTATTAGCGCTATCTTCTTTCGTAGGTTTCTGTCGGATTTTGTAATATAATTGAAAATGCCACCAAAGCCCCTATCCACCACGATATGAATATTCACTTTACACATCCATGTTGTCCTGAAATCAAGCATATCGTCGCTTCCGTATTGATAATCGGATCTGTCGTTATTTAACATAAGGTGTTTCAGCGGAATGAAATGAACGTAGTCATTCGGTGCTACCATTATCTCGCAATTATTGAAATGACTGTTGTATACATCGCTAATTATCTGCTTGATATGAACGTACATGGGTGGGCCCGAGTAAGCTATTCCAACGCGGCATTCTTGCTGTTTTTCTTCGATTCCATTATCACTTGGAATTTCATTAAAGTCGAAACTGCCCGGCGCGACACCCGTCGCTGTTCTTGTTTGTGAAGCAACAAATGTTGTAACGTTCTCCACACCGAGTTCTTTCTCTAGCGCGTTATCCGTTTCGAGGCAGCTATTTTTTATTATATTATCCTCTATCCACCGGTGAACTATACCGTCATCATTCGTGTAGGTGTATTTACTGTTACCGACAGTCGTCGCGATACCGTCAGGTCCCTCGTCGCCTTTTGCGCTCAGCAGTATCGATACGTTCGCCAGGGTCTTCGTTAATCTTTCGATCTCGTAGTCAACAATAACTCTATCCGTGCGGGTAATTTCACCATGTAGAGAGAGTAAAATGCCCCGTCTATCACATTCCCATAGGGGATGCTCGAGTAGATCTTTTATTGTCTGAATTAAGATGTATATGTTTGTTATCGGTGCGCGATCTATATGACTAGCATCCTTCAGGAATTCGCCCACCTTAACAAAACGCCTCGATGTGTTATATGGAAAAAATGCTAATCGTACCTCACTACAATACGACTCATTCCAGAATTGAGCCAATAGAGTCTTAGTTTTGTTATACATGGTGGAAAAATTGATGTTATCCATCAGTGCGTCTACGACAACGACACCGATAGTACAGTTGCGCGTGAAATGGTCCGTATCGTCTTCGATTAAACTATATGTAAATTCATCGTCTATTATCGTCATGTTCTCTGAGGAATTCGTTTTGGTGTGAGAAGTAGGTCGTGGTGCGCCACAGATATCGCCAATCGCGCGGTTG
Organism: Epimenia babai; assembly: GCA_011762755.2. NCBI lineage: Eukaryota > Metazoa > Mollusca > Solenogastres > Cavibelonia > Epimeniidae > Epimenia > Epimenia babai. The sequence continues at coordinate 8,349 of WURV02009140.1, forward strand.
AGCTCCTTGCACATGTCACCAGTAGACTCACCGGCGACCGAAAACCGTTTAGTTGTTGAAAGATATTTAAAAAACGGAACGACGTTCGCGCCATAGAGAATAGTATAGGATTGATAAATTCGTCTAGCGGACAGGAGGATCAGCTCATACTGCAGCTGTTTTATCGCGCTATTTGGATTATTTCCAGCAAAAAGGACGAACACCACGTTCTGGCATGCGACCGATGCATGTTCGATTTTTCGTATCAAACTTATATTTGCGACAGAACTGTTAGAATGGACTGGATTGTCTATATATGCAGAGTAGTTGGTTAAAACCCGAGTTACGTCGGCGAGGTGAAATTGCTCGTTTTCGATGAAAATCGCTAACTTAACGGAACACTGATCACTAGGCAGTTGTTTTAATACGTCGTGTATGACGTCATACACACTTCCGTGCGCCGAGATTTCGGTAGACAGCGAGATGAACAGTACCGCAATTGTACAGGGATTTTCCTCCGTAATAAATTCTGGCATAGGTATCGTATACATAACACGATCTTCAGATGCGTGAGAGGGCTTGCTGTCACTGAATATATCCTTTTCTCGCTGGTTATGATGGAATCCATCGTGTTTACGTAAAAATGTGGAACGTCTTAATCTCTTCCGCGCCCTATTCTGGCGACGGTAACAAGTGTTATTTGACATCGCCCTCTTCATGGCTAACACTAATTTATCAACCTCGCCCGCAGTTTTTCCGTAATTACTGTACACTCTCGCTTCCGTTCTAGTCGTGAAATATCGATCGAGAGACGTGTATCGATCTGTATATATAATTAGAGAATATCTGCGGTCATCCGAGTTTTCTCGATTTCTGTCGATTATCCGGTATATCTGGCGAATCGTTTCGATCAAGTCGCTCGGCAGCATGAGATCCTCGTTTGATGTGTAAACGGCATAAATGTTTCGCTCACATTCAGTAATTTTGGCCCTGCTCATGTCGTTCAAGAGCACGTGCAGATCCATAATGTTCACGATGTGGTCCACGCGCCTTTTCCTGTCCCAAGAATTTCGGCGGAGACTTTTATCGAGTACATGCGATTTGCCAAATATGTACTCAAAGTATAAGACATCTGTACATTTTTTATTCAGTTCGAAAAGATTATCGGTAAAGGCAACATATTCGTCTAGAAAGCGCGTATTTGTAAGTACCCATTTTGAATGGAAAGCCAACGTAACCATTTTCGAACATTTTGCGCCTGTTGGGGCGTCGTCCTGTATTTCGTTAACATGGACATTGCTATTGCTTAGTACTGTTTCCTCGACAAGAACAAACGATTGGATAATGATGGGAAATAGACCGAAATAGCGACATTCGTCCGTGTCCACGGTATAACAGTAGACTAGACATTCTGGACTGAGTAGCGTTATCTCAGTAAAGGGTCTGCATGCATCAACTGTAGACGCGTCCGCATCACGCATGATGACCATGGTTATTGCACGGACTCGACGACACGCTTGCCTAAACAATTGTTGCGTAAAATTATCCGTCTTCACTTCGCTTTGTTTCAACTGGATCAATACGAGATCCGTTGGTTCCTCAGTGCGACTTGCACTTAAATATTCGAAAAACTCCGAGAGCTTTATTAAAGGGGAAGCACCGAGTATTCCAACGTGAGCTTCGAAATTCGATTTTCGCCACCTTCGCGAGTATAGCTTGTCAACAACAAAAAATTGTGGAAACATCCCAAAATTAACAAAGACGGTATTGTATGCTTTGAAATCTACGTTCCAACATATTTCGAGATCGTTTGCGCTATTGCGATCAATCACGAGGTCTATTCGTGATTCGTTTGATAATATCCTTTTCACGAAATCTGACTTTCTTGACAAGAGCTGTTGGGTGAGGGCAACAGCTGTAGATACGTTATCACCTTCTATCAGATTGTTCGCACGCAGCTCCGACCACATTGATGAATACGAGAAGAACCCAGTCTTAACGAATAGAATTCGTAGCCCTTGACGAACCAATTGGCGAAATACGCCGATTAAAGCGAAGACTTCGTGACGTGGTACCATTCCATCTGTGAAAACTACGGCAATTTTCTCTACGCCCTTATCTCGTTTGGAACGTACGAGCATTTTTTTAAATTCGCGTATAAGCAAATTGTAATTTTTACCTCCCCGCGTTGAGTCAATCCCCGCGAGGGTACTGTGAATGTGTCTAATTACAGAAAATGCAGACACGTTTGTGTTTTTAAGCCGAACCACCGAGGTGGTGTCGCCGTACGTCGTTATGGCAGATATGGATTGAAGTAAATCCATATCGACTACATGACTGATGTATTCTCTCACGTTGTTCAGTTCCGCCTCTAAATCTGCTGGCATGAATGTTTCTGATACGTCAATCGCTATAACGATCTGAAACAACGAACTCAATGCGTCTTTAACATAGCTTCTTTTGTCGTTATTATCACGAACGCATGCGTTCTCAATCGATGACATTTTATCTACAATATGCTCGTTCGGATCTAAAACGTTGATCGAGACATTTTTTAAACGTAATAAATCGCGAGTATTGTTTGAAACGAATATTGTGAATACACCTAATGGCTTCAACGATTCAACTGACTGCGCGGTCGGCCTGTCTATTAACCACCCATCCGCGGCTAGTATCACAATATAGTGAATACTAGTCCCACCATTATTTAACAAAGTTTTGCCTAAAGTCCGGATGACGTGTGGTAGATCCTGGGGCAACACCGAATAATCTAATGTGTCTAACCAACTCGTTGGTATATCGACGGTTTCGAGCTGCGACAAAGACTTATGGTTGTATGGATAGATATTAGTTAAGTTATAATTTCTCGTGGATCTTATATCCTTTAAGATAGTTTTAACGACAACGATTTGTGATTGTGCTGATAAGTCTACGGCTAAAGCAACTCGATGGACGTCGGGTCCACAAATATCGTGTTTTTGTTTTTCTTCGATACATTGCGGGGATCGATATTTTACAGTGACGGCGATTGCAATGGATTTATGCTTCCGAAAAACTCCACCATGCACGTTAACCTTAGCTCCGCGAACGCGATTGGACTGAGCATTTATTAGGATGATATATTTATCTGACGAAAATGCCATAACTACGATCTTCTCTAACGAGCTTACCTGCGTAATATCATTTCTCAAAACATCCAACAGTACTTGAACCTTGTCCGAACTGTTGGACAGCAGCGTTTCTAATTTGAACAATTGTGATTTGTTTTTATTTAAAATATCAACGCCATCTAATATTTTATTTAGCTTTGTCTTCAGCAGTTGTTTCAACTTATCTACTGTCTGTCTTGGTCGGGGCAACAGAGCTAGATATACCGGAGCATTTCGGCGTCTGTGTCGAAGCTGCGTGATAAAGTTCCAAAGATTGTACACAAGCGATAAGGACAGAGATGTTGGTTCGCGTCCCGTGATGGTTTTTGCGGGTATCACAAACGTGTTGATTTCGAAGAACACGCATCCCGAAACATCGACTTCATCATCTGTTTTGTCAGCGCATGGGTAATCCTTTATTGATTTTATTATATCCTCCGTGTCCGAATCGACAATGGCTACTATTTTTAACTCGTCCTTCAATCTTCCCCAAAATTGTGACGTACGTGACATACCACTTTTCACAAATATGATATATCCATGCATATCAATGAGGCGACGTAACGCCACCAAAGATTTCTCGACGTCAAGGTTTGGCATCATTCCGTCTGTTAATATCACGAAGAATGTGTGAAAGTTAGAACCAACCCAGTCCGATCTATCTGCCATACTCTCCAATGTATTCACCAAGTCTTTGCCACCTCTGATGTGTGTCAGTGATCCGATTACTGTGTCCACCGCGCCCGGATCGCTCGCGTCCTTTACCATATACATATGAATTGCATCGCTAAATTGAAACAAATCGACGATTATGTGAGATGACTTGATCAGGGACTCTACCAGTTTCTTGATCAATTCTCGTGCTAGCTCCTTTTCTTTGTTGAACTCATCCGATAAGAATGTTTCGGAAGAGTCAATAGCGATCATAATGTGAATTACATCGCAGCGTCTCGTGTCTAACGTTTCATCGTGAAGAGTGCCATCTTGCTCCTTATGCTCATCATCCTCAACTCGACGATCCACTTCGTCGTAATCTTCATCGTAGTCCGTCGCGTTAAATACAGCCGCTCCCGTCTTGTTCGCAGACACGATAGTCGCTATCTTATCAAAAATTGGTTTTATACCTGGGTTCGTGAAGACGTTGTCGCTCTGCGTTGCTATTAGGGACAAAACCGAAAGTGGAATATCCACTCCTATTCCGACACTGATGATCTCTATTGGAGACTGTCGCGCTATTCGTACTGAATGCTCTATAGCTTTCGGATATATGCTTTTCATGGAGTCCGTAATGACCACGATGATACGAACAGCGCCAGCGCGTCCGTCTTTCCGCATGACATTGGTGGCAGCTTCGATGGCTAAATGAACCAAACTCGCTGACTTTTCTTGCTCGGCATCCAGAAGTACAGCAATAAGTTGCCGAGTTGACATTTCAGGGAAAAACCCAAAAACGCGACTTTCGAACGCAAACGACACGGCTCCAATTTGAAACCCTCGGTTTGGGTGGACGAAATTCCCCATCTTCATTATTAAGTCGACTGCAAAGTCGATCTTTTCCTCGAGATTTCCGCCAGCTAAGTTATCCGACACATCGACAGCCACGATGATGTCTCCCTTCGCGTAACAAGGTGAGGGGCCTTTTTCATTTTTGGGTGCGACACCTTGCTGTGTACACCACATGAAAATCGACAGTACGATCCAAATCGTTTGCAAAATTTTCATCTGGAACAGTCATCCGCGTGATCCTAATCAGAACATATTAACTTCAACGGTGCGGTATTATAAACAGGCTCTACCCTATTAATAATAATGGAGTCACAAATATGTGGGTAGAAGCATCTTACTCATAGTGGTGCTTTTCCGATTTATCTCTGGATTTTAGAATGAATGGAACACACTCGTAGTCATCAAATTACTCACTAGAATTCTTCAGCGATGCTCCGTGTAATTTGTCTAACGAGCAAACTGCTCTACTTTTATCATTCGTAACTTTTACGATACTTTTTGAATGTCGCCCAGTAAATCAGGCAACGTGTGTAGATATGACGTATTAAAAATATTGGACGTCAAAAAGGAGCAGATAAACTCGAATATCGTTGCAAACAACGACTGAAACTATAAATAATCTTAGCTAGTGAAGTGGGGATATCGTTCACATAGACCGTATATGGGTTTACGATGGCGAACGGAAACACACAGCCTCTACATGAATAACAAAACAATTTAGTAGCCTACGCCGACTATATTGAAAATGAAACTTTGAATATTTATTTTGTAGAACGGTCTAAGTGTTTATGTATACTTTGTTAATGGTATTAATTTGTTCAATTCTGTTATTAACTAAATGACACGTGTAAAGTTATGCACGTAAGTGTACTAATAATACAGTATTAAATATTGGATAAGACTACACATAAATATGATGTAATTAGTAACAATAACAATATGGAAATACTAACGAGGATCGTCGTTGTTAATTACTGATACTTTTAACTTTGCTCAACTACCTGATCATTCATGATTGATTATCTAGTGCTGATGGAATCTACTTTTTCATACCAGGTAGTTTGCGTGTCGGTTGAGTACCCAATCAATCTGGTACTAGTGTGCAACGTTCTTTAGATCGCCCCAAAGTAAGGGAAATAACTTTGCATGTTAATGCGTACAAAGATTAATTTCATCTATCCACACTCAGGTCCGAGGAAAGCGTCAACAAGAAATAAAAATGGTTAAATTAACTGCAGAGCTGATAGAACAATGTGCTCAATATACAAATCCAGTTCGTGACAGAGAGCTCGATTTACGAGGTGACTTTTTTGAATATATTTTAGAATTTTATCTTGTCCAAAATAACGAGTAGGCCTACCGGTACAGTGAACTAGTCAAATGCGATCCAGGTTAGCATTATAGTTAGCATTAGAGTACGTATCTGCTTTCTGCTTAGGTCTTCTGGTATCATAGTAGAACATAGGCTAGTTCACTGCGTCGGCCTACCTGTTACGTAGCTAAGAAGTCTTAGTTTATTCAGTTAGTAAAGAATAAAATGGCGCCACACCCGATTCATATTTTCCTTAATGAATCACGTGCGTCTATGTTTAATTTTGGGGGTGTATGCGTTATTGTATAAAGGGAACAGCCTTTTTCTCGACAAACACATTTTCGTATACACATGTAAAGAGTGATTTACTGAGGAAAATTACAAATTGATGATATTGTACGAATATATGTTTTACATTTTGGGTTTTTGCAGGCCATTTGGTATTTAGCAAAATTTATACTATCACTCCACATTTATTCTCACGAATTTTTTAACACGCCTTTCTGGAAAAATTTTTTTGAATTTGTCATAAATATTAACATTAAAACCATCGCAAACTTTTACTGTTTGTATTTTGAACTGTTTGTTGTTATAAATATATATTTTGAGATTTACTTCCTCCACCTTGCCCATGCTCTCCGGTCAACGTGCTACTTGCATGTATGCAACTATAGACCTTTCAACTATGATCGACTTCCATGCTTGTCTTATTGTACGCATATTTTGCGCATAGATGTTGGTTTTTTCGACCCGCCAATCCAATTTGTAATAATTTTATTGTTGATTTCATCTTTTATTTGGGATTATTTGGCATGTGTTTCTTTAATTATTTTTCGCTATTTCCAAATTGATTTAAATGTGGGATTAAAAATATTAACCAAGATTACTTTGTTTTGTAGTATTTTTTGGTAATTCGTTTCTATCATTCCCTCATTTGGATGTGTAACTTTTCTGGGGTCGATAGGAGATTTATGGGTACTAGCCCTAAACCTACTATCAAGGTGTGTCTGCCAACTGAAGAGAATCATACCCGAAACAAATGCATAACAACAATCTAGTTAGAAATAGATAGATATTTTTTAAAAGCATGTATTTCCATTCATTGCCTACTTTATCATCTTAAATTTTTCAGTCACGTATGACAAATTGTCAGGTGTCACGTGGATAAAGTCAGGTTTCATTATCATTACTTAGCTGAGTGTCGCTATGACAGGTACGGAGTTACCTGAGTATATGACATCCTTGTTCAACAGCTTATTACAGTTATTATTACATTTTTAATTGCCTTCACTGATTACATTTTCTAGGTTACAAAGTTCCAGTTATAGAAAATCTTGGTGCAACAATGGTAAGTGATTTCTTTTATGTGACATTTAGATTTCATTTGCATTGTTTTTGTAAATCAGGTAGACCACACCTTTAAGCACTATTTATCTTATGCGGTTTGTATGTTATTATAGAAAGCAGTTGTGTAAGAGTGTAATGGGTCCTTAGCAGTGCAGTTATGAATAGCATTTTTGGATGAAGAAAGGCCAAATGGTGCCCACTATTAGTTGATTATGATGAGGGTGACGATATGGTCTGGCAGTATAGGCATCAATTTTACCCATATAGACCAGTTCCATCAATCACCCTTACTCTTAGTTCATTCATGGGGGTCACTTTGTTAAGCCAAAGGCCACATTTGGGAAAGTAGCAAAGATTGCGGGTTTATGCATTGTCTGTAATATATCTTAAATTCCATTGATTTCTGCTCCATTTTTCGAGATAAGATCCTTTCGTGTAACATAGGAGTCCACATTGCCTTATAATCCAATATCAGTCATAACTAATGTATGTGGACACAGGCGCTAACATATTCAATTACTTGGTTCGCCTTGGCCCTCCTTGGCTGGTGGGCTACTATTGTCAGCTACTCAGATTTGTAACTGGGATTTACTAGATTGATACTGGGGATGGGTTGAGTAGTGCCGCGTGTACTAATGTACTCATCATACAGTAACTAGTAGCACTAGTGTTCATGTGAAGTCTGCATATATCAGAGATTCTTTTAGTTTTCTTCACGCGTTCACAATATAGGCAAGATATTTGTCGTGTAATAATATTTCAGCACATTTGTATAAAGTGGGTTACTGTAAATTTCATGACAGGCAGAGGTTATTTTGTGTGGGGCTGCAATTAACTCTATTTACCAGGTGTGCCAATGAGTAATCAGGGTGACGTGTATATCTTGCAGCATTGTTTTAACAAGAGCATTCTGTTAGTATCAATAGTACCTTCACACCGTGCCATTTGTGGGACATGTTAGTCACTCTGTTGAAACATAGTTTGAAATTGCCTTCACACTGTCCAACAAGGTCTCGACTTGTTAATTAGTAGCTAGCTATTGGTCAAAATCATGTAATACTTGCCTCCTACCAGATGGTGTATAGCTTGTGAAAAGTGGTCATTTAGAAAATTTCTATCCAAGTTTCCACTAATAAAAGGCGAGTAAGAATATCCTCATCTTGTCATTGTCTGACACTTCCAACAAATCCTCACAAGCTGAGAGTTTAGAACATAATCTTCCAAACTCCCAATTTTTCTCGCAATATTCGGGCTGATTTTGCGAGAATTTGTTGGCACCGACCGTTTGATCATACAAGTTGGCCAACAAATCGCACGGTGTGAACGCGCAATAAGTCATATGTTACTCTTGATTCTTTGATGTTTGACAGGACCAATTCGACACGATTGATCTGTCTGACAATGAAATCAGGAAGCTTGAAGGGTTTCCATTACTCAGTCGTCTCAAGACATTGCTGTTAAACAACAATCGCATTTTGTAAGTAATTTCTGTTGCTTTGTGCAGTTTATGACACGTAAAGGCATTTCAGATACTGATGGCATCTGTCAAGGCACTTAACCTCCAGTATCTCGTGATCTTTCTCTTCATAAACATTATCACAGATTGAGTAATGTGTCACACAGTTAGGCTGTTTGTTCACTTTGCCTGTTTATCTTACTTGAGATCGGTACAGTGCTGTCATTATCCACACCTATATCAATTTATGATATCAAAAGTTGCGTATTGTATATTACAGACGGCTAGGCGACAATCTGCACGAGGCTCTCCCCAACTTGAACACTCTGATTCTAACAAACAACAACATCCAGGAGCTGGGTGATATCGACAGTCTCTGCGGGTGTGGCAACATCGAACATTTGAGGTGGGGATACTACCAACTGTCTGTAGATGTAGAGTACATACATACACCTCGTACACCGCAAGTATCAGTAAATATGAGCTGATGTTATGTCAGGCAGTCAAGTGTGGTTTATAGTAAATGTTGATAGTAGCTATTCAGCGGTGATACAATAACTTGATATTTGTATTAGTAATATATAGAGTGCATGAAGTCTATATAATATATATTACAATGATTGTAACTGTCATATGCATGATTTTTGTCAATTTTTCACTGGGTCTTCAGAACAGGATAGCTCCGTAGGTAGAGCGCCAGCCTACAGACCACAAGGTGGGGGTTCACATCCCGGGTCACTTTTATCCCAGTTGTTCCAGTTGACTTAGCCTTCAATAAGTACCCGCGTAGTTTATTGCAACAAGAATTAATGTGTACTGGGAAAGTAATTTTCTAAGTTTTCTCATTGCTTGTTATAGAGCTGTCCCCCCCCATGACCTGCTGTTAACTGTCATTTGGCAAGCTGCTCTTATGCCTAAGATAATGCATTTAACTTGAACTGTACTTGAATAACTATGTAATAGCAAAAACTGACTGCATCATGCAAAGAACCATTTCTGTGTACCTGTATTTGGTCAGTGTTTACTTCACATGGTGTAATAGTATTAGTATTGCTGTTAATCGTTAGTTTAATTCGTGCTTGTAGAAGATGGATTATGATTTCTATTCTAAATTCTACACTAGTGTATAGCAGCATTTCACAAGATACTCCTTGTGAGCGAAACCAATTGTTATTACAGGTTGAAACTGTTGATTTTGTAACTAATCGCATCTGCCTGCTATATAGCCCTCTAACGTGGTTGGCAGTCTGGCTTTACAACTCTGTAATAAATGTTATATTTATGGTTGTCGTAACAGCCCTAGCTAGACTCTATGACTCAAAGGTCACCGATTCAAAATAGCCCCGCTAATAGCTCTTCTGCAAGGATCCGCAGGGAGTCATTTCTCCCCGTACTCATCTGCTTGAGAATGCCTGTGTTTAAAATGGGTCAGCACTTACTGATATCTTCAACGAGTAATATGCTAATATGCAAATGTCAGGTGTGTCATGTCTTTACTGACAGGTGCAATAAACATGAAATGTCTTGCCAATAAGACATTTGCGCACCCGAAAATTGCCATTGACTACAGAATATGACTTGTTTCTTTGAATACGAAGACAGATATCTTACGCACCTAACCGACGTTTATACTTATTGTGTATAATATGTGTGTGGTTTCTGTAGCTTACTAAGGAATCCAGTGACCTCCAAGCGACACTACAGACTCTACGTGATTCACAAACTTCCATCCGTCCGTGTGCTCGACTTCCATCGCATACGACAAAAGGTACAGTCATAACCAATCGTACCAATCGTATTGTCAGCCAATCAACTGAGGATCTCTCTCATTGGATGGAATGCTCTGGTGAGGTATTCTTATCATTCATTCAGCGAGCCATCCATCATCAATATTCTTCATGGAAGATTTTGTAACCGCCTTATGTATAATTTATTGCTGATTTACGACATGATGTTAACTGTCGTTCTTATTCATTATCAGTGAAGAACACCGAAGTGTTGTAAATGACCACGTTCTCATCAGTTTTAACCACGTCTAAGTGTTTTGTGATTATTCATTAATTCATTATGAGTTAAATGTAATGACCCGTCACATAACTGTCAAATTGGTTGCCCAAAATTTAATATCTCCCCATTAGCATCACACACACAGCCACTATTTTTTATACAATATTGTACGATGCACATCTTCCTTATCCTGTGGTTAATGCTAAGGATGTCAGACAGTTACATATTGCTATCATTTTATCTGCCAGGATATTACTTTGGTAGGGAATATAAGGGGGATAATCGATTGCTAAAGGTGTCAGACTCATAACCAAAAGATCGCTGGTCGGAAACCACCAAAAAGTTTTCAGGATGTCACTAATCCCACTGAAATTCTACCAAAATCGGAGAATACTCGGTGACACCTTTCCCAGATGCTTTTTATGTGCCGACTCTCTATTATTTGGGCCGTTATTGGCCCTTTACGAAGCTAGTATTAATTAGCTATGACGGTTTCACCTACGTGCCTTACATGAGTAGGTTATCTACCCACGGGGTCCCGATAGCCTCTGCGCACATTGAATGTCTGGGCTTCCTGCCAATGACGTGGCTATGTTATGAATCCAGATGAGACATTGTCTCTCGCGGTGATGTCTCTCCATCTCACCCACAGCTACATCCTACAGACATAACGTCTACTGGAATCATCCCGTTAACATTTCAACCTCATCCTGTGATTTATTCCATTTATTACAATATTCTTGTTTATGTATAAGTTTGCAGGGTATTTCAAGGAAATACCCAAACCATAGAGATAGAACACTCCCTCCGTAGATCATTCAAAGCACTACTGTTTATTTGTAACTTTATTTCTTGCTATGGACAGTCCCGTATATATATTGATATGTTGAATCAACATTTGCCCTCCTAATTATATTTCAAATGACCTCCTGTCAAGTGAATGAAGCAGTGATCTCACCAGAACTGTTACTTTTTCTCAAGCGACTACATGAGTTATAGCCATCACCTCCTCGGCCAGGCCCTGCGAAATCGGAAGGAGAATATGTTTCCCGGATGTCCGGGTTTTTCGCATCGGTTCGTTGGGCCGCACGACTCGATGTAGACGCTTCCCAACATGATTCGTTTGGTTTTGTAATGATTTGATATCACAGGAGCACGCTGACTCTAATGTTAGCACATAATCAATATTATTGGTTTTGTAATGATTTGATATCACAGGAGCACGCTGACTCTAATGTTAGCACATAATCAACATTATTGGTTTTGTTCCAAAAAATTCCAATATTCGCGTCATTCAACATAGCGTGCTGATTTGTTACGGAAGGAAATTCACTTGTCAGGAAGTCTATCACTGTGATCGACCAATGAGGTTCCCCATACAGTCACCAATTATGTGGATTATGTATGAGTACTGTTCATGTATACAGCTATTACACATAATTCTGCTACTGGACGTGTAAGGCGATGTGTCCACCCCCACTCTCCCATGTTTACAACATGATACATATGTATTACTAGACTTATTTGATGAGTCCCTGGGGCATCATTACCTGGTAGCATATAGGTTTGATCTTGTCCAAAGTAACTTGTCTTGTGTGGATAACTTGTGGCATATTTTTAAGTATTTTATAAAATTGGTTGTATCTTGTACCAAAGCACTTGTATATTGTACTAAAGCACTTGTATATTGTATGAAATAACCTATATCTTGTACAGAATAATTTACAGAGAGACTTTGTATGAAAATAACTTGTGTACTGAATAGCTTGTTACATGTGCGAAATAAGCAGTTTCTTGTACAGAATAATCTGAATAGAATAAGTGTAAGTTATCTAGAATATTCTGTAGCTCATCTAGGTTATTATGTAACTCATTTATAATAGTCTAACTCATCTAGAATAGTCTGTAACCCATTTATAATAGTCTGTAACCCATTTATAATAGTCTATAACCCATTTATAATAGTCTATAATCCATTTATAATAGTCTGTAACCCATTTATAATAGTCTGTAACCCATTTATAATAGTCTATAACCCATTTATAATAGTCTGTAACCCATTTATAATAGTCTGTAACCCATTTATAATAGTCTGTAACCCATTTATAATAGTCTGTAATCCATTTATAATAGTCTGTAACCCATTTATAATAGTCTGTAACCCATTTATAATAGTTTGTAACCCATTTATATATATCTGTAACTCATCTAGATTATTCTGTAACCCATTTGTATAAGTCTGTAACTTATCTAGGATAGTCTGTAACTCATTTATATTAGTCTGTAACTTATTTAGAATAGTGTAATGCATTTCTAATAAGGAGCAGTTTGTGTAGTGGTTAGAGCATTTGACTTCGAATCCAGAGGTCCCTGGTTCAATTTGTGCTCTGACCAGAAATTGGCTCTGAACTTTGTTAGGGGTTTTCCCGTTGACATTTCCTGTCCCTCAGATGCTCCATTGATGGTCTCTATGTTGCCTACCTCCCTGCTAAGTTGTCATCTCATTGTGAATAACTTTTCATAGACTTAGCGGAGTGTGCGACGTGTGTAGCCTGTAAGTAGACGTTTGGAACCGTGGCGTGAATGGAAAATTGTCTGCCCAGACTCTACGGGTTTTTCACGCTCGGTGTTATCCCCCACCCATCTAGTGTAGTCTATAACTTGTTCGGAGTCACGTGTTATGTATACTGGATAACTTGTAACTTACTTAGGAATAACATCTATGGAATAACGTGTACCATAGATCGACCAATTTTCATGTCAGAATACAGTAATTATTACTGAATTACCAATTTCTGATTGGTTCAAATTGATAAAGATGAGCCGCAAAGCATTTATTTATACGATGATGGGTAATATTAATTAACGAATCGGTGACATTTGTGTGTCATCATGCAAAGAATTGTCATCATGAGACCTTGTCGATCTACACTAATGTGCTGTTGACAGTGGACAGTTGACTACTGCGTGTAGTGTGCTGATTTCTGCGCTCATTTGACCATTACTTTACTCTCTTTCAATGGCCACAGGATATAGACAGTTTTTTTATTTCTTTACAAACATACAAGAATTGATGGCAGAAAATCAAGAAGTCACATTGAAACATGCGGCTATAAAGAGAGAGTAGTGTATATGGACAGTTAGGTCCAGTCATCTTTTTATTGTATTGTGGTGTGTTTTACTGCAAACATGTATGCCTCCTAATGTGACATACATTATGCGCCCTACTAAGAACTTAGCTAAAAGCAAACCAAAGAAACTCTCTAATTTTGAATATGAATCTGCCTGCTAGTTCACACAAATATCTGCCATAGATGCAGACATTGGCACGATCATGGAAATTATTGGTTTTGATTCTATAAATATTTGATAGAATTCTTATTTGTTTAAATCAACATAATTGGTTATTTTGATGTCCGTCACATTGAGAGGCTTTTAACGCGAATTTTTCCCTTAGACCTGCAGATCTGGAGTCTAGTGCGTTTACTAAATGGAATTATGGTGGGAGCATTGGCACCCACCTCCCTTCCTGCGGTCTGGTGGAGGAACCTGCCCACACCGCAGAGCTGTGTTACTGACATGCCCGGCCAGCTAGGATGTTGCGATAACTCACTCGTGAAGTGGTAACAATGAATGTATCTAAGTCTATGTTGAACGTGATACTATACTCCTGTGTACCGTGGCCACCTCTGTGCTCTATCACTCACTCTGGTGATCTTTTTAAGTACAGGCTCAGCTGGGCAATCCTGCTAGGGATGCTGTAGACCCACCATTCCATACAGTTACGTTAGGTAGGCGAGAGCCACCGTGCCGAGGCTGGCTGCGTGGCGGTCATGAGGACTGGATGATGACCATTCCATCTGCAGAAGTCCAGGCGGTGTTTTCACGAGCCTGCAGGATGCTGATTTAAACCATACATGTTCCGGGTTGGGTGTGGTTAGTGTATGATTGATGAAGCACACAAAATGGATACGGTGTTAAAAGGGCGGGGTTTGTGCTGACAAGTACACGAGGTACTGTAGTCATTGCCATCAGTCGTGGTTGATTCTGCGATCACTGACTGCCCAATCGATATATCTAAATTGATTCAGATATCTCATCTCTGTTTTCAATTTGGGTATTTTTTTCCTGCTCCAGGTTCCTTTTCCTGTACCTAGTTCCCTCTGCGTCATTGTTTCGTACTATATGTAGCCTTAGTTTGATCGCCAACAGCAGTATCATGTCATCCCATATCAAATGTTAGCAGCTCTTAAACTGTTTATTTTTTATTGGCTTCTTGCAAATGCGTGGAACAGACCTTTCTCACATGTGTTGCGAGTTTCTTTCACCAAATCTTTCTTGCTGAGTGACTTGAGCACAAGTTAAACAGACATTATTCAAAGCTATCTGTCTTACACAATCTCGCGGATGAACGGAACTTCCCTTGTTCTAAGCTGTTGACTATAATCACTCCCTGTGACCTGATTGCTTTTTGCCATCTCCATCATCTGATCTTTTCATGAGACTTTTGCGAATGATTGGGACCGTGTCTGAAGCCATCTACTGTAACTGCTTCCTTTGGTATGATTGTTTTTGCTATATCCAGTCCTCTGAGAATATCCTGTACAGAAACGGAACTGTCCTTGTTCAAAGTTATTTCCTATACGTAGTTTTTTTGATCTCATTGCTTGTAGCAATGTACATGTAGCTTGACTGTTCTGATCCAAGTGCAGTGACCCTTTGCAAACATATTGACTGACATTCACTTCGCACCTATTACCTGTAGCTACTTTCTTTGGCCTAATTATTTCTCTGCATCCCACCTCCGAGATGTTTATGAAAATCGTGCG
>WURV02009250.1:9815-23928 GCA_011762755.2 Epimenia babai
GTGGATCATTAGATAGAGTGGATCATTAGATAGAGTGGATCATTAGATAGAGTGGATCATTAGATAGAGTGGATCATTAGATAGAGTGGATCATAAGATAGAGTGGATCATTAGATAGAGTGGATCATTAGGTAGACGGGTGAACTAACGACGAGTAGGTATCTGTCACGTTTAACGACCCCAGCTATATATAGTCTTAGACTCTTAGTGATCATGTCACCGAGCAACGTTGCTATTGGTATTTCATCACCGAGCAACGTTGCGATGGATATTGTGTACTTGTGAGATGCTTGTCATGCCCAGTCATACTGTAGTTTAGTCCAAGTTAAGATGAACTTAAGATGAAATTCATTAAGGTGTAATTATTAGGTTTAGATGTCAAACGCTTTACATGAATAGAAACTCCAATAGCTTAGGCCTGTAATGTAATCGTTAATCTATCCATACGCCGAAGTTGTCTACATCTACAGTATACAAATTATAGAGAGCGATGGTAGATGATACAGTGGGACGAAAATCAAAAAATATCGACAAGGAAAAAATTGTTGGCACTTGCATGCGAAATGAATAGGAAACACAAGCTAGAAGAGTGTGGTTGTTGGCTTGTAGCCTAGGATACAATTGGTTGCCTACTTTGGGTTGTACAAATTTAAAAAAATGTCCGACAAATCCTTATCAGTATGAGTTAGCGTTTAATAGATTACACTTGAGGAAGCATAATTGTATACCAAAGCTTGTGTGAATCATTGTCAGGTAGCCTTGAAGGTGTTATCTTAACTTTCCATTTTATACCAGTCAGGCATTGCTGCACCGAAATTGAGCTAATGCGTAGCGCCAATGTAATGTGTCTAATCCACTGCGGAATAATACACGAACCTACTACTCGACATTACATTGTTTCAACAAAGATCTTTTATTAGCTCACCTGAGCAAATGCAGTTGTCTCATGTCGGTTTATCGACTGGTTCTGTTATTCGAATATCCTAGCGATTTGCACATCACGTGGTTAATACTAGCGTCACGTATGTTTGTCGCCATCTTGTAGACTTCCTCCATTTCTAAAATTTTGAAAATCTGACTGTCATTGTGTCAATGCATTAACATCGTTTAGCATTCCAGTTTTTGGTAAGTGGATAGACAACTGCAATTAGAATTAGCAAAAAGCCACAATACAGTGGTTACTCGCCCTACACTAATTCGATGATTATGAATAGCAGGTATTAACATTTATAACAGACATGCGTAAAAAGAACATAACACAGTAATTACTTTGTATTTAAGTTTGAATATAACGAGTTTCAGCGAGTGTATTTGCTATCGAATTCGGAAATTTTGTATAATGAACAACTGCACTTCGGATTAGGGTTAGCGATGGCGTTAGAATAACTGCTGGCGCCATGGCGGACATCGGTGGGCGGATCGCAGTAGCTCACTGCGCCCTAATGATCTTAGCTCAAAATATTTTAATGTTTACAAACTGCACATCTTTCAATACGTTCAATAGACTAAATCTACATTTTGCGACATTGAGGTATTAGTTGTGTTGCATATAGAATTTAAATATCTCGCCAGAATTCCAATCCCGGGATTACAAGATTTAAATTTCACGAAATTAATATCTCAGGGCATATATCGGGATTTTTTAAATTTTTCGTTTGTGGCCTTAACATTTCCCATAGATGAATAAAAAGTCTAAACTACATAGTCATGCTATCTGAGGATGTTTCCATTATGTAATTGATGGTGATAAACCTTATGGAATATAATCAAATATAATTGGTGCTGTGATCAATTTCGGCATTCAGAATCAGAAGACGTAGGTATATCTGGCTCAATTTCTGTCGTTACGTACATCTGGCGGTAAATAAAAACTAAGTTACGTCTAAAAGTTCTGAATATCAGATAGTCTGTCATTTTCTGATGTGATCTCTAGCATGTACTGTGTTATCGCATCTTTTGTCTCATTAGCTATTTCTTTAGTATACCTGGGTTTATTTCATCGGATCTTCCAGCTTTTGAAACATTTCAACTGCGCTAGAGTTATTGACAACTGGCGGGCATTATATTCACTGGCTTTATTTTTGGATAAACTGAACAAATATATTTGATTTGTAAATTTCACGAATAGCATTGCTGTCTAACACACTTTACATCAATTAACACACACTGATTGAACAGATTGATATGGCTCAAGCAACATCAAAATATAACACTAAAAATGTAATGAGTGGTGATGGTAGTTCTTGCAATACAGCTGGGTGATTGGTTTTGGTAATGGCTTCAGAAAATTGTTGGGTCAATATTCCAGCTTTTTTTCATTAAATTCACTGCTATTTTCTGTAATAAATTAAGAAATATTAGCAAGGTCATTTTTTGCTTCTTTATGTGCTTCCTGTTAATGAATTAGTGCCAATGCTACTATTTACCATTGAAAATATTTATTATCATTAATGTGTTATTTTCAGCAGACGGATTATTCTGGAGAATTTTAGAAGGGCACAGAAAGAATGGGTCGTGATCAATCGAGAAGTCGAAGCCGTTCGCGGAGTCGCTCCAACAGCAGCGACGTCGATGAAGACGGATACAGGGTGCACGTCTCTGACCTCGGCATGCATCCAGACAAGCGTGAAATAGAAAGGACGTTCGAGAAGTTCGGGCCAATCATAGAGATATGGCTCGCCAGAAATCCACCGTGTTTCGCGTTCATCAAATTCAGGCACCAAGAAGATGGCGAGGAAGCCATCCGTGAGTTAGACGGCAGGTGCGTATTAACACGTGGCCTATTTCACCTGCACCATATTGCTCTGCGTGATGCCAGTACGAATAGCGCTAGGATATTATCGTCGTCATTCTAGCAATATATTTAACTAGCAATGATTGATTTTGTAGTTTAAATCGAGGTATTAGGACATTTTAACATTAAATGTCAGCGTATTCCAATGGTGTTATGTTATATACACCCTGCAGACTTAAGATATATTGTTGTGGTTGTTATGTCTATAATAGTCACCGTATTGATTCTGTAGTGTAGTTTACATTACAAGTATGTATTCAACAATTAGTACTGCTGGACTGGTCCTCAGCCCTCAACAACATAACTAAGTTGACCAACGTCCATTTCTACAGATATCACCAGATATTTCCATGCCGCCATGTTTTATGCATCAAACACTTCACGTGCTCTCCCACAGCGAGCTGTGCGGCAACCGTATCCGGGTATCCCAGGCCCGACCGCGCACCCGGGGACGCAGACCGCGCGGTTACGACCCCAGCTTGCGGTGTTACAGTTGCGGCGAGACCGGCCACTTTTCCCGCGATTGCAATTTTCACAATCGGCGCTTTCGTTCGAGGTAAGTCTCGCACATCTGTGTGCTTGTATTATCTGATATCACTAGATACAGCGTGTTGTTAATTTGGAAGTTATCAGATATACAGTTAACGGTTGCTAAATGGTATCTTGTAGCGACACCCTTCAATCCCGGTCTGTGTCAGAGGGTTTAGCTTTACACAGGAACCCACATAATATCACACCTTATAATAAAACAGTCACATTAATGTCCAATTTCTTAATATCCACAGTTATCTATTCTTTTTCAAGATGGAACAATTTATGCAGAAAAGGGTGCTTTGGTATTAATTTTCATGTTTTTGTCTGGATTCACTTGCTAATCATATCCATAAGAGTCCTTTAAAGAGGTTGTTTTTGACAGGTTATAGGTCATTGTATGCAGAGTGTTGGTTATACAAAAGAATAAATTATCAAATATTTATTCTATATATTATATTCACAATTATTCTATTAATACAACCTTAAAACTCGAATATATAACAAAAAACATTTATTCTATTTTCTTGACATAAAAATCTATTACACATATGTATGACTTCATTAGATAGGTTCACTATAATTTTTATTTTTATAATTGGCATGGAAGAAGTGCGAAATTATCAAAATATCAATGATGTTCTCTTACGTTGAGCATTGACTAATTACACGAGAGATTTTAGATGGCCATGTGCTTACTTTATTGGGTAAGTGTTGAGAGTAGTCACTGAATTCCCATCTAAGGCTATCGCTGTTAGGGTTTGTGATCGATGAGCATCTCCCCCGTCTCATGTCATACCCAATGATTGTTTTATTGTTTTTACTCATTAATTTGTCACTTTCTTTGGCACCCAATTTCAAAAGACACCAACGATCACCTGTGAAACGAAAACCTTAAATATTTACATAATTTCTCCTCTAAGGTAGTTTTTATAGTCGGCATATTAATATATATAAATCAATATGCACCAGTTAACAAGTATTATGTGCCTGTATATTTCATAGGGCAGATAACATATAAACAATACATAAAATTATTTTTATGCATCTTCCATACGTGATCCTCACTTTGTTCTTTATTTGCCTCTTTGTAGATTAATCTACAGGGTGAGCTACAAAAATGTACCCCAAATCAATCGGCTATAACTTTTTTATTTTTTGAGATATTGGACTAATTTTTTCTCTCGTATGTAGGGGAAAGGTGAAATCTTATGGTAACATCGTTTAAATAACCATTAAAAAGAAAAGGTGGTTGATCGACGTCGTAACGATCTTTTAGGACTCGGTACAATTGCCTCAGTTATTCAGTCGTTATGTGCAGTGCGAACATTAGTGGCATGTCCAGAATGACCACGATTATCATTTTGTATGGATCTAATACGTCTCCACTTTGAGACTATGCGACGAATTGTTAGTGCTGTCGGTGCATTCTGGTCTGGAAATGCTCTGTGAAAAGCACGCTGAACCCTTCTCATTGACCGTGTCAAGGTGTAATTCTCAATGACAAATCTTCTCTGTGCAATTGTTATCTGTACCATTGCCCACCAAATTAATAAGGATTTCGGTAACACAATGAGAAGAATTTAAGTAATAAATTTGGCTAGAAAAAAATAAAAATCTATCTCAAAAAATAAAAAAGTTATAGCCGATTGATTTTGGGTACATTTTTGTAGCCTACCCTGTATACCCTATAGCATCACCCCTGCGCGCTTTTTTAACATTGTCCTTGTGAATGGACGATTCGAAGTGTCTTGTGAGGTCAAATCGACCAGATGCGATTACCTTTACTGACTTACGACAAACTAAACAAAATGAATAATCTTCTCCCTCTGGAGATTTGGCGATAATGCCCTTAAATTTGGTTTCCCATTCTTTTTTATGTCGCCCTTGATACCGTTTTAACTTCGCCTCCGGTGAACCTAAGTCGGCCATTTTTAATTATACGTCAAACTAGTCCGCGTTCGAATGCCTAATTTTCGGTTATCAGTGTTGCGCGTCTATCGGCATGTACGGGGGCTATCGCGATTGGGATACAATGAAATTGAACAGCAGTCCTTTTGACAGCTGAATTCAACTTCGTAAGAAAATCACGAAAAGTACATGCTTTGCGCAAGAACTTCTTGAATTACAATTATCCGTAGCAATCATTCCCTACGCGCGTAGGTGTTTATTATTACTTAAAATACATAGGAACTACGTAGGATCCATAGGGGTTGACAGGTATGTATATGTCGTCATCCGTTCATGTGACTATTTTTTACGAGACATTTGAGCATAGTGAATTTTTGCAATCTGCCTGCCATGAAACCCAAGCAACTGCGTAGAAAGTACTCTGGGCGTGTAATAGACACTATCGTATGTTCAAACCTAAGTCCAAGATCGTTTTCTGAGGCATTCTGGAGTCGTATTATGAAGGGAAGGAGATGGGCGACTCCCCCCCCAATGTTTGGAGCTCGAGTGGAAGCAGCTGGTTGAGACAGACTGGTACAGTAAAATGGAAGAATCGCATACAATTGGAGCATTTCCTCTCACATAAAGCGGAGCGATCCGTAGTAAAAATGTAACTCCATCCCTTACTCCACTCATAGCTCAAGCCTTAAACGAAACCCTAACTTTACTCATGCTAATTCTCTAATCTCCCAAATAAACAAATATATTTTTGATGTTCTATTTTTATTATTCATTGAAAGTAGTTTTATTGTATAGTTTTTTAAATATAAATATTGATGTTATAATTAAATAACTATTATAGATCTATAATGTCTGTTAAGGCATTATATCCGTCTATACTATTTATAGACCGCTCTTATAATTATTTTTGGTTTTCAGCCTTATAATTAATAACTCTTTCTCTATTATTTTCTATCCAAAATTATCGCCTCGTCCATGCTGAGCGATATTTACTGGGACAGTGCGTCGCATTCTCCCGCCGACGATCTTGGAAGATTTAGAATTAAGAGGGTCATAGCTCGTGGGTCGCACTAATCCACTGTACTGAAAATTGTTATTCTGTTATCAGTAAGCGGCTGAATTTATAAATTTATTATAGCTATGTTGTACAATGTATATTTATTACTATTGAATTATTTATTTTTATTTATTTATTCATTTATTTATTTATAGGCTGATTACCAAAGTAATCGTTGTATAGGCAATTTTCATTCATGGCCCTTTATAAAGCTAGCCTATGTGGTTAATACGACAATTTGATTAGCCTCACTTATATAGGGGGGGGGGCACCTAATGTGAAAAACCCACGAGTCCGGGCAGACAATTGACCTTTTTCTATTCACGCCACCTGTTGCAGATGTCTATATATGAGCTACACATGTTGTATACTCCGCTACAGTTATGGAAGATCAATGGTTATTTACAATGAGATGACGACATAGCGGGGAGATGATGACATAGTGGGGAGATGATGACATAGTGGGGAGATAAGCGACATAGAGATAGTATATAGAGCATCTGAAGCACAGCAAACGTCAGAGGGAAAAAGCCGTAACAGAACCACACTGCAAGGGCTACCCAGACCCCCATTCAATATTACTATTGAATTAAAATAGATAAAATTATAACGGTATTTCCTACCCTAAAATGTTAAAATGTAGGATTACATTCAAAATTGCAATTGTGGTCAGTTTTTATACGTGTTATAAGTTGTTTAATATAATAACTATCATCAAAGTAATAATAATATTGCAGGAATTTGCCATGCCAGGAAATATACCTGGATTCTCTATATATACATGAAGCAATAACGAGTTTGCTGTTTTATCTACACATGCAAAAATGACCATCGAAACAGTAAGTCCACCAAGGATTAACTTTACCGTTGGCACTTATCGTGGTAGTTTAAATGAACAGGTATTTAATACGGATATTGTCCACTGTAGCAGGACAGAGGTACAGAACGTCGGTATACCATGATAGATTTATTGTAAAGACAGGTGTGAATCTTCATTTTATTATGTTTCCATTTCTTTAATGAAATTTTCATTTATGCTTTCATTTCTTTAATGAAATCTTCAATTTATTATGTTTTCATTTCTTTAATGAAATCTTCATTTTATTATGTTTTCATTTCTTTAATGAAATCTTCATTTTATTATGTTTTCATTTCTTTAATGAAATCTTTATTTTATCATGCTTTCAATTCTTTAATGAAATCTTCATTTTATCATGCTTTCATTTATTTTCTTCAACGATCCATATTGATACCGTGAACGCAATTCGATCAAATGTCTAGTAGGTAATATTGTTAAAATAACAGTGGTAAATTTGGGAGGGAGGTACGGTAAAGACTGAAAGGTTGATGAAATTTACTGTAAATAAACCTGCTCATGCCAAAGATCATCTCTGAGGGTTCGAGTGTCATGATTCGACTACGTCCATTTTTGTATAATCAATATCCATGAAATGCCAACTTGCATTTGACTACACAGTCTCCATTCATGAAGCACTGGGGAACGGGATAGCCCAGTTGGTAGAGCGACGTCTTATGAGCCAGATTGTAGGGGGTTCGATTTGCGTTTTTCCCCCATTTTATCCTTGGACTGGGTACTGTATCCTGCTTGCTCTGGTCGACTTAGAAATGAATTGGTTCCAGCGGAATTTATCTGTGGTAATACAGTACAAATTAATATTCACCGAGAAATTTAATTGGTGCCGGGCTTGCTAGTGTCTGCCTTAGAGCTGCCTTCTATGATGACATTACTGAGAAAATAAATTGGTGAGGGGTTTGCTAGTGCCTGCCTTAGAGCTGCCTTCTATGATGACATTGCCCGAGTCATCAACAATCATGATTCACTTTGTGAAGTTGAATTTAGTAGGTTGATTCCAAGGCAATAAATGGACTGTTTACTGAATTACTGACAGGTGGCACGAGGTTTCATAGCAAAGTAAATGAGGCAATGGACTTTTTATAGAATTACTGACAGGTGGTACGAGGTTTCATAGCAAAGTAAATGAGGCAATGGACTTTTTATAGAATTACTGACAGGTGGCACGAGGTTTCATAGCAAAGTAAATGAGGCAATGGACTTTTTATGGAGTTACTGACCGGTGGCACGAGGTTTCATAGCAGAGAAAACAGACCAAATAGAACAGTTGTTTTAGGTGACCAGTACACTTGAAATCATCGGTCAGGTCAGATTCCGAGAAAATGAGCCGGTTTATATATTACTAAGTGGAAAATCTGACAAAGTTTTTGCACAGCTTTCATGACTTTCCTACCTATGATAAATGGTAGTTATTTATGTATATGTATTAAGAACAGGTATTGCGTATTGCATAATGTGTATTTGCTATACCAAGTTATAAAAATCCGTTTGTTCAAAAGGGGAGCGTGTGAGTGAGTTGAATAAGTTAGGTTTGATCGACGTTAACAAAATGGTTTCGTTATTCAATTGAAATCTACCACAATGTCAGCACCATTACACAAAGCTGCATTGAATTGAATAGGTTGTCGCTAAACACCTATATACTACCTCGGCATTGGATGAATACCACCCCCTATAAGCCGATTAAAGGCAGTGAACTGTAGGTGGACTCGAGGTGTTATAATGAATAGAATGAGTAGAATGACGAATATTTCAGATCATTGCACCTGAAATGATCGGGTCGAGTCGTATTTCGATAGAATGAGTCGTCTTTATCTGTATCCATGTCGAAAAACCAACAAAGTTTTGACACGGTTCTCCCGTACCTGTTACTCTTATCTAATGCCTGTGATAACTTGTAGCAAATATTATATGTATGTGCTTTATAAACAGGTATCTCGTTCTGTCTATTTGCTATCTCAAGTTATAAAAATTCATTTGTTCAAATGCGGGTGCGTGCGAGTTGGATTAGTTAGGTTTGATAGACGTCCACCAAATCGTTATGCGATTCAATTAAAATCTGCACTAAAATGGCGTCACTATTACGCAAGGCTGGACCTAATCAGACGATAATTGAATAGGTGTTCGCTGAACACTGATATCCTAGCTCGGCATTGGATGAATTAGACATCTCTCAGATTAGGTTAATGTGGCTAATGGCACCTTTGCCTGAAAAATACCACTAGCTGTACACTCACTGAATTAACGAGCGCTTGCCACTGTGTAAAGGATGACTCGACTGAGAAAAGACGTCTCCCAAGAAATTTCTTAATAGCAAACCAAATTTCAACATCTATGACCTTTCGTGCTCTCCACCTTGAATATGAAACGCGCATTCATATATTGAATGAAGTCTCTGGCTCCTCCAAGTAATTATGTGCTTGTGTAGAACAGGTTTTTATGATTATTTTTTGGGTTTTGCAGATGGTCGAGGTAAAGAAGAATGGGTCCAAAGAACGGATGAGTCTGTACCGAATGATTGTCTTGGGGTTTATTGCCTTATGCGCTCTGTGCTTGGTTATATCGTACTCACTGAAGTCTGCAACTCCGTCTAAATGGAAAGAGACTGAGTTTCGTTTTGAGAAGCAAGTTTTGGCGATGGACAGAGAAATTCCAACAAGATCAGCGAATTTAAACCCCGAGAAAATTGAATGGCAAAAAGATTGGCGATCAAATGAATTATACAACTGTAAAAAGGAGTCCGAATCCAGTAAATTTGCGTCCAAGGAGCGCTTGGTTCATTTAGATCTCAAAGGAGCACCACCAAAGATTTCATATTATGAAAAGATCTTTCCATTATTTAAAAAAATGGGCGCAACTGGTTTGTTGATCGAGTACGAAGATATGTTTCCATATAATGGATCAATTAAGGAGCTCGCGCGAAGTTACGCATACAATGAAAACGAGGTGAAGGAATTGTTGCGATTGGCTAAAATCAACGGGCTCAACACGATTATCCCCCTCGTGCAGACATTCGGCCACATGGAGTTCGTTCTGAAACACAGTAAGTTCGCGGATATGCGTGAACTGCCGGATAAACACAACGCCATTTCTCCGAGTCATCCGAGAGCGATGTCGGTAATTAAGGAAATGATCGAGCAGGTTTCGCGGCTTCATCCCGGAGTGACCTACTTCCACATCGGATCGGACGAGGTGTACGGGCTGGGGTCGGGTCGCAGTCGGGAGTTCATGACCAGCAAAAGGTTCACCAGTGCCGATTTGTTCCTGTGGCACGTGAAGAAGGTCGTGCATGTGGTGCGGGCCTTGGGGCATATTCCGCTCATGTGGGACGACATGTTCCGCAATATGATCAGCCTGGAACAGCTCAAGGTATGGTTAAATTCAGTGTACACGCTGCTATATGTTTTTGTCGCCGGTCACCAACATTACAGAACTGGCAAAAAAGATTTTTGCGACAAAATTTTTTACTACAAATATCTGTTGTTTGGTCAGCTTTATTATTTTAATTAGTTCGGCACGTAATTTTACATTGTGGCAGAAAAATACTTGGAAGAAAGTTTTGGCGACGAAAAATTGGAAGCCAGCATGAACCCCGGTTATATTATTCAGTAATGTTTAAGTAATACATCGCATATTTTTGATCTTGATTCTATTGTATACATAGATTGTATGCTCCAGTTGAACAAGATTTTCGTGCTTCAGAACTGAGAAAGATTCAAGCGGGTTACTTGTTGAAATGAATGTGTGGCTGATGTTTGCTTCCCGTAAAGTTGCACTAAGCACTCATCTGTTCCTTTTTCTCTCTTTGTCACTTTTCGCAGTCTGAATAAATGCTCATTGTATGGACGAGTTTACACCAGTTCATGTAAAGATAAGCATTTTATAAACAAACATATCGAATCACGGAGTAGTTAATCAGTTACGGTGAATCATTGCTTCCTTGACTTTTTCCACACAATGCACCTCTGTCTTATGTCGGATTTTGCTATTTATTAAGCTCATTGCGCGGACAAGTGTATGTTAACTGGACCGTTTAATGATTTTGATCAACAGGCATCGGGTATAGGATCACTAGTGGAGTTAGTTGTGTGGAAGTATTCGCCGATACCCCAAAGTGAACTGAGAACAGCCTGGTGGGAAAAGTACCAGCAGGTCTTTCCCACCGCGTGGATCGCATCCGGATTCAAGGGAGCCGACTCTTCCACCACCTACATTGTGCCGATCCATGGCAGGGTTCAGAATCACATCAACTGGATCAAACTAATGGCGCAATACGGACGAATTGGTGGCGGTAAGATGCTCATGCGAGGCACCATTCTCACCGGGTGGCAACGGTTCACCCACGATCTGCCCCTCTGCGAACTGCTACCCGGCGGCTTGCCGTCCCTCGGCTTGTGCCTGCAGGTGCTCTACCACGGCTGCTTCAGCGCGGCGTCCCACCTTAACGTTTCCTTACAGTTGCTTAAGTGCAACAAGCCGCTCGCGCTTGACCTAAAACGTGAGCTCAAACAGCCGTCGTGCTGTCAATTCCCGGGTCACGAGGTGTACGAAGATATACAGACGGTTTACTGTAGTAAGGATTACGGTGGTTGCAACAAGCGGCTAGTGCCGGCATTGAACCGCACGACCGCTAATACCATCCGACGGCACTTAAGCAAGATCTATTACGAAGAAACTGTAACGGAATGGGCTCAAAGGCACCTGTCTTGAAGAGCCACCTGTAAAAAAGACCCTCGGTTTAAAGGTTTCTAATAAAGGCATATGCCTTAAGAAATCCTTTTAATAAACGCACCTTTCATAGAAGCCTCCCTTTTTAGAAGGCTCCCCTTTTGGGCAAAGATATTGAACTAAAAGTTCACAAGTTGGGGACAACTGCTCTTGTTATAGGGATTCCTCTAATAAATGTTTCCGTAACAACGGATCCCCACAGTAAAAGCGATTAACCTCAGGGACCCTATGATAAAGTGAGTCCCTTATCTCTTAAGACTAAAGCAGTTGCATTAACGGGCAGGGGACATAGTGGGATCTGCCACAAATAGGACAGCGGTACAGTAGTTTTACTAGTTTGTATCGCGTATAATTCTCAGTTTGGTAGATTAACCCTTACCACACTGACACCTGTAGTACATCACATTACTATGGCAATATATTTCTGTGACAACACTGCTAAAGGTTGAAAGAGAAACGCACAATGTTTTTCTAAGAAACGCTCAAGCTTTCTTAGAGATTTTTTCCCATAATGCGTAATATTAAAAATTAGTCATGGAGAAAAACATGGTCTTTGTGTGGCAATAACGAGTTGAAATCACAAAATTAACAGCTTCTTGGCGGTAAAAAACATTCCATATACTCTTTACGCCTCACCACACTGACATCCGTATATCGCATTACTATTGCAATACAATCATGTGACAACAGAGTGCTAAGGGTTAAGTGTTCTGCCACAGCCATGATGACACGCAACGCGTTTGGCAATAATAGACCATGTATCCGTGACATAAAACTTGTAAATTGGCAGGTAAAACTCCCCAACTACGCATAACGAAAGGTTCCGTTTTACCTTATCGTAACTGGTTGTTACAAAATTAACGTGTGTTTTTTTCCTGAGTCTTTCCAAATCTGTGTAGCTATGTATATTTTTCACGTCTCTCAGATTTGAGTAAGTTTGAGAGTAGGTAGCCCAAATGGACGTCTAATCAATAGTATTAGGGGAGTGGATCGGATAGACTCTTGTTAACTCTTGCCATTATTTATAATATATAAGAAATTCACAGTTATATTTTTCAGTATTTTACTTTGTTTTCATTTTACTTTTTCTAAGAATCGCTCAATAATTACCATTACCGTAGTGGTAAGTAAATAAGTAATGGTAAATCCATCGAGTCATGGCTTAATGATCACTCTTGAGATATTTCTCATGCTCCCACCAAGTTATTGCGTTGATCACTCTTGCGATATTTCTCATGCTCTCACCAAGGTATTGTGTTGATCACTCTCGCGTTATTTTTCATGCTCTCACCAAGTTATTATGTTGATCACTCTTGAGATATTTCTCATGCTCCCGCCAAAGTATTGTGTTGATCACTCTTGCGATATTTCTCATGCTCCCACCAAGATATTATATTGATCAATCCTGTGATAGTTCTCAAATCACAGACATTAACTAAATGTTTATCGTAACTATATTGCATGTGTTTTAACTATAGAACAAAATCGTCCGTGATTTTAGATGACTTTATTAACATATCGGTGTGGTTTGTTCATTTATCTGGGGTTATTGTCATAGTCTTATTACATTGAAGAAATCTTTTTACCTCGAGGCTATACCAAAGTTGCGTTTTGCACATATATCTTATTCAGACATGACTTTTCCGTGTAGTCTTATTCTAAAATTGCAAAAGCATCCTTAATATTTTCATGTACTATGAATTATCTTAGAGCGATCCTGTAACGCAGATGCCCCGATACAGATTTTGCTGTGCGTTTGTCTGTAACCGGCCAAGTGGATACGCTTGTATTTCGATTTCAACTGTATATTGACAGCTCTTATATATACACCATTCAAAATTCGAAAAGCATCACCAGATCAAAGAGAGAATGGAACGATAACAATTTGGAGTGACAGTGGTATCAGTACTTAGCTACACATTGGTGTAGACATACCCATCATTTTTTATAAAGGTATTCAATTAGGTGCGGCACATAGGTTTTACGCTTACATGTACTACCATATTATTTACTATATTTAATCACGCATATAATAATAAATAAAGGTGTGTAATGTTCACTATTGTATATTTGTAATATCGTTTAACAAATGATTAACAAACTTTAACAGAATGCATAAAAAAACATTGGTTTTAGGAGCTTCGCTTAAAGCGGAAAGATATTCTAACAAAGTAATAAGACGTTTGATACAGTCTGATTATGAGGTGGTTGCTATTGG
>WURV02009361.1:0-23926 GCA_011762755.2 Epimenia babai
TACTTTTTGAGAACGGTTTGGGGTGGATGTGGGAGACACAATCAGGACTCGAACCCGGGACTTCCCTACACATTTTCAAACAAAGTCTAGCAGACCAGTTTTGTCAGGATTGGACGCGGTTTGTTGAAGAATCTAACAAATGTATCCTTTACAGACACATCCATGATACGCCAACAGCCACCTCCTATCTTAACAAAATCAAGGTAGAGAAGCACCGGGTTGCTTTAACCCGCCTGCGTCTTTCCTCGCACCACCTAATGATAGAGCGGGGTCGCTGGCAGAGGCCAAAACTCGACCTTTGCTAGCGCGTCTGCCCTTACTGCGCGTCCAGTCAGGTCGAGGACGAGTTTCATGCGATCCTCGTGTGTAAGGCTCACTCATCATTATGCTCCCGATTCATTAAGCCATACTATACAATTAGGCCTAACATGTTGAAATTGGTACAACTACTAACAACGCAAAACACATTTGAGATCAGGAAACTCGCCAGTTTTCTTTATCGGATTGGTGTAAATAGCACATCCACCTAGCAGTCTTTTCATGTACTCTTCACAACTCTATAGTATATCCTCCATTTCCTCTTAGGCCTATTAATGTCACTATGTATGCAATTATGATCCGTGTCTATTAGTCGTCAGAAAGAAAATTTCATCCGGCCTGTTGATTACACATGTTAACCAGTGATATTGTGACACCTCCACACTTATTTATTTTCTTGTTCATAATCGTGTATTTTGTAAATCTGTTTTGGCACGAGTTGCCTATTAATAAACTTCTTCCATATTTACATGTAATTCTTTATAATTCATAGTAGTCGTCACCGTAAGTATGTGTGTATTGTACATGTTTATACAAGCGTAAAACCACCACTAGGCATTGCAGTACTGCCAAAATTGCACATAAGTTCATTAGTTTATATTTTTGGCCGGTAACATTGTAAAGTGTCGACATCATCTTGTCATTATTGACCAAGGGATAATTCGGCACTCTAAACAAAGCTTTATTATTATTATATTATTATCCGTACTTGAATACGTTTCACTCGTAATAAATTTTAGCTGCATTTACATTTTTGCCAATACACTTACTGTAAATTCTTTAACTAGTATCGGCTAATATGTCCGTTTTCAACAAAATGTTCTAATACCACCGTGTGGAAATTTATCTTTAACAAAATTAGCACATATTTCAACACAATATTAGTGAACAAAAAAATTTATAACTATTTGAAAAAAATTAATATAATTTTTTTCAATATATTTGCTCGATTTTAACATTCAGAACTAAATTCTAAGCGGGGAACCAACATTTGCTGCGAACTGTAGCTGCAGCCTATGGTAGCCCAAAAGATAATCCGTCGCTGCAGTGCCTGATATCTTCGTGCAACGTTATCGTAGACTCGTAGATCTTCCCACCTTAAATGTCATTCTTTTTTTGAATATACTCTCACGCGACAATAATGCTAAAACTTACCGGTCGGTATAAGTAATTCTATCTATATTAACATATGCAGAGAATTCACACTTCAGTTTATTAATTAACAACTTAGAACTATTATACACTGGGCCGCGATTAGCGCGTTACTATTGAACACTTACAACTAATAACCGTTTAAACTAAGCAATATCCACGCGGTAAAACGAAACTAAACTTTGCAGCGAGTGTACGACTTGTGAATGTAAATCACGGATACTTATATTTTTTGCAGGTGACATCAGGCAATTTCTTCTATGCTGCAATTTTTAACCACTTAAATTCTTATTTACAAATAGAGCAAATTCCCGAAGGGCGCTATTCAGGAAAACTGAGTCAAACGAATTTTGTAAACACTTATTAAGTGCCAAAAATGGCACAATTTCTTGGGTAATCAGCCTATCTAACCAACATGTCATTTCCCCGTACTTCTCGTACTGGTCTAAATTTATATATTACCAATAAGCTTTCTTAGTCTGATATACGACATGGAAAAATTGACATGATATAAAATTCTACCTCCAAATATTTCATCATCGAAATAGTCATTGGCAATGTTCTATCTTTCAGTAAAAGAAATTGTCTCGATAAAAAACCCCCTTACCAGCGCCTAAAGGTGCCACGCCTCGGATCGCGCATGACTCTACAACAGCAGTGTCGGCTAATGGCGGGTCCAGGCGCTAAGTTCGTGGTAAGTAGTGTAGTTCGTGAAACAGGGTTGTAATGATTAGTCAAAGTTAGTTTGAAACAGTAGAAAGAAGTGTGCAGATTCCAGTTCTTACGACTGACCATATCGGTATTCGCTAACACGGAACATAACATTCTCGAATTCAGCCTGGAAAGGACCAAGATCGGTGCAAATCTGGTTTGAAGTGTCAGGTTGGCGGACACGGGGGTTTCAAGTACTTTGCGCCATACGAACAGACCCCGTGCGGCGAGTCGAAGGTCGGTTTAATATTAATAATTCCTTATAGCACCTTCACAGCCTGCTGCATTATTTTGGTTCTCTAATTTTCGTCACATTAATATTCTTCAGATGTTTTTTTATTTACTTCGAAATTAGACAGTTTATAAAAGGATGTACGTGTTATCTTGATGTAGTTCATAAATTTTTGTTTTCGAAATTAACTGTGTAATCCTAATCTGAACAAATTTGAGATTCTACAACGAGATCATTTATCGTTATCGTCGCCACTTCGATGGCGAGCATTGACCCAGCGTAGACTTTTTATCATAGAAATCCCTCGTCTTCTCATTTATTATATGAAGGAAATAGACAGCACCCGGATGTATCTATTTTAACCGCATTTGGAAGTCAGCAGCCCGTGGACTGTATTTCGAAATCCGCCAGTCTCTTTGCCATGGCAGAGGTGGCCGCCTTACTGCAAAAACTGGGCTATTTGCATAGTTAAGTGTCATACCCAGGAAAAGACAGGAAACTAGTAACTCGGGCTCGAGTAAAAACAGCCCCGTCCGCGCAAGCAAATAAAGGGCCATGCAGTATGCCTCTTGCCTTGATGAAATCTTGCAATGCCGCTACCGGCAAAGCTCAGTCTTGTCCAGCCTCGGCGCAGGTACTACATGCACCGGTCTTTTCGCGGCATTGCCTTGGAACTGCTATAACGTCTAATCGGCTCCCAGCAGGGCGCCGTTAGAGTTGTTAATAACGATGTCGTTGAGTTGCGCAAGAGTGGAAGCAAACCGACTAATCGACGCAGCCACATCGCCCACCATCAAGAAGGCGTGTAAAGCCAATAGACGCATCGCTTTATATTTGTACACGGAAGACGATGTAGGATGCAAGTTACTAGTAGCCTCAAGCATACCCTCCGTTATAGGCAACCTACCTACACCCATCATCATCTTGCAAACAACACAGTCGGTCCACATACCTGTGCATCTTGTGCATGTAAGCAATCGCAGATACAAAAGACGCGATCGAAGTAGCTGCGTCAAGAAGGCTGTCGGCGATGCGAGGTGAAGAACGCCAGTATGGAAATGGAGTTCGTTAGATGACTGCCAAATATCCGTCAGAAAAAGTGTTATGCCGTTATAGGCCTCGAGGAAAAGCAGCCAAACTTATAGGTCGGCAATTATTTCCCGCATAAGTCGTTCTCTATGAGAAGGGCGCTTCACACCTAAGGTCAGATTTATGAGCCTACGCAGAAAAACGCGTCCGGGAACTATTACCTGAACCCAAAAATTCAAAAAGCTAACCAGGGATTGCAGCTCCTTGAGTTGTGATTTGGATTTAACCAGAAATTGACATAACAGACTTTTTGCCTTGGAATTTTTTTCATTTGGCAATCAATCTGCCATGGCACATGAATCCAGTTCAATAATAAAAAAATATGCGTGTCGTGGGACAAACGTTCTTTGATTCCTTAATAGGACTACCACAGCTGCGACAAAAGGACATGAATTCTACAAATATGCACCCCACTATTACCGTTCGCCTCAGAAAAAGACAATCGGTCAACACATAAACCATAGCCGAGCCGTGGGATTAGGTCATCATAATCCACTGTAACGCAGTGCTAAATTGGTCGAATATTTGACAAGACACAACGTATTCCATGGGCAAACATTTATTGTATTAATATAAATTAGGAAAAGTACCTAGTAACTGATGGCGGTACTGACATATTACTACGTGAGTGTATACCGTGGTTGATAGTCAACCAGCACAGATGATAAATTAGCCTAAAATGTCCCGGATCTTTTTTTGGCACCGCACCGATCGGCGAAACCTGGATATTCAGAAAAGCGGACCATCAAAAGAACCCGCCCTTCGGAAACCTCCCAAGTTAGTTTCTGAAATACAAGATCGGGAAATTTCATAGCTGACTTTAGATTCAAAAACCTCCTGACGCTTTTCTTCCAAGAGCAACGAAAAGCCAATTTATTCCTCCGCCCAAATCTTGGATTTTAACTTGTTTTCGACATTTACTCCAAAAGGCTTACTAACACCGAATATGTTCTGTCCTTGGTCGCAGTTTCGCTATGATGTTCGGGCGTGGCTTGATCGATGACGACTGAATTATCGGACGTAGAAAACTCTTAATTATCGTTTGCTGTCGCCTGATAAGTATCGTGAAACTTCCACACGAATGTGTGAATGACTACGAAAACGATGGGAAATTTCTGGAGCAATTATTAAGTAATTAAGTTTTAGGTAATTCGCTTTTAGGTAATTGGGTCTTAAGTAATTGACGACCACTTTATTACATATTTCCTTGATTTTTTACGACAGATTTGCATCAAAGGAAAATGTGAGCAGAAAAGACGAGGTACTACTGAAATCAGTTTGTCTATCTTTATAATTAGCTTTGATATGACAGATAATAACCCCTTCCCGCCCCTCTATATTATCGCATGAAGTTCCCGTATATTTTTTAATCGAAAAACTTTTACATAGTGAGTGATATTAAAATCTGTAATCGTGCGCTATTCGGTAATTTCTAGTAATCACTGTCAGACTCTAATGATTGTAATAACACAAAATTGATAAAATTACTATGGCATGTTGTTGCATTACGAGGCATTGTAGTTAGTATCAACAAATACATATTGTGTATGTGATGCGCAGTAAAAGGGTTATTTCATTTTCTGGCATGACTGATCGATTCCGACTCTAGCCATTGTACCATCTGGGGTGTTTTTCGGGCCAAAAGCTTGTCAATCCCTACCTGCCGTGGGTGTCCGCAGTGTGGTTACGTAAGGTCTCCAACTATTTGTCTGTCAGATCCTATCTGGATGGTCGGCTCGTCCTCTCATAGTAAGTAATCATCAACTGTCACAAAGTCTGCGGAGTGTGCATGTCACGCTAAAAGTTTATAGTAGGTAGGCTACTTAACAGTGAATACAGCAGTAACCTTTTCCGTATTCGCATATTGCACCGTTTCATATATCGCATATTTGCACAAGCGTTGTCGCAACTGCTGTAGTCCTTTTCGACCGACCTTTGCCTGGAATGATTGAGTTCGTCTGGTACGCATCAGCAATCGTTAGTCGTCCAGTGGTGCTAAAGCACCGAGCCATGCCGTCCTCTGGGACAATTTGGGAAAAAGTAGTAGTTGTAACGCGACTTATGTATACGTTTGGAACCAGCTCAATGAATTAAAGGAAGGTCAGCTGTCTCCCCAGACCCGGTGGTTTTTGATGCGGTGTTTAACTCCACGCCTTATAATTGACGCTAATCCGTTCACTGCGTTCACCACATACGCTAGCTTTGTATAGGGCCAAGAATGACTTATATAACAATTACTCGGACAATCCCCAATATCTTAGATCATTAGCATTAAAAATGGCGATGGTTTGCGATTGTTTGAAGTGACAAACAAGGTCCTCTTGTTTCTACGGCGTTTATTATAAATACGTCAAATTTAATTTGTTGCAGAAAGAGTGTGTGCGATTGTTGTTATTCTTGTTATTTGTAGGTAAGCGGCACCCGGAGTAACTCCTACTCGGATCACTGATTTTAAAGTGCCAGTAATCATCCGAATAAACTGCATCCAAATAAATACGCTTGACTCCTTTATATATATTTCGTTTGTAATTACTCCGCATCTCCATTTCTTACATTTTCTTGAAGGGTATAAACAGTAGCATTTTCTGTATGTACAAATATCAGACATAATGACTATAGGGAGTCAATTTTTGGACAGAATATGAACCTCTAAACTTAAATCGACATTTGCATACTGGCAATAGCGTAACTGACACGACAGAACGAAAAACCACTCCATATCCAAATTTCTCACATCTTTGACGGGTCGACCGAGAAACTTAGA
The DNA here is from genome assembly GCA_011762755.2 of Epimenia babai. Taxonomy (NCBI): domain Eukaryota; kingdom Metazoa; phylum Mollusca; class Solenogastres; order Cavibelonia; family Epimeniidae; genus Epimenia; species Epimenia babai. The sequence goes on from WURV02009361.1 coordinate 6,267, forward strand.
AAGGAAGACCGTACTTCTCTAGTCATAACGCGTCTTGATATTAAAATGAGTTCAGTTCTCATCCAGCGACCGTTTGGCGACCGAACCCTCTTCTCTAGAGCTTGTGTATTTTCTGCTATTTTGAACCTTCCATTTCAGTATTATTTACTGTTTGAACTGGGTGAACTTTCTGTTTCTATCGGGCTTTATTGTCATATACACCTTCGTCTGCCTAATTTCCATCTTGAGCTGTCTTGTTCCCCAGGGTGGTACTTAACTATGTATAAATAAGAACAATTGGTTAAAACTTTTGAGACTAACGAAAGTTTAGTTTCACACGAGCATTCCCTTGTGCATGCGAAAGCTCGTGCTTCAATAGATTTACGGTATTCTTAAATATGCTAAATTATACATACATGCGTACATACCTGCGTGCTTGCGCACCTACCTGCCTACATACAGACATACATTATCACTAATGTATATAATATAGTAAAAGTACAATTAATTTGCGTAGCATCATATACACAAGCGTGTCTTTGCGCTATTTAAATCTGTGGAGGCAGTAGAGATTTCGTATGGCCAGGGGGTACTGTGTTCCACGGTGTGACGGCAGCACATGAGAATTATCCGTCCCATATAAACTCGTGACATTCGGGGTTTGACCAAGTTTGGAGCGTCTAATTGAGTGGAATGGATCGGCCAGTTATGTTGATATGTATAAGTGATGTCAGGTATACTGGTGCTTTAGGCTGATTGATGACTTGAGGACTAAGACAAGAAACTTGAATTGGATGCGATATGTTATTTGGAGCCAATGAAGCGATTGAAGAATAGGAGAGGTGTGGTGCCGTGTAGGTGTAGAGTTTGTTCCAACACTCACCAATAATCTCGGAAGAAAGACTGACTAATTCCATTTCAACCAAATCGCCTCTATTGAAAATTTCTTGAAGTAGTATGCCATTCAAATGAAACGTCTTACCACACTTCTCTTGTTACAATACAGTATAGTTAGTGCGTTATGCTGTTGACGAATGTTATTTCCTATTCTGTTATCGAATTTTGGAACAACACTGAGAACTTTGCCGTAGGTAAAGGTTGCGCTTTATTAGCGTAAGATTTTCTACTTCACTTTTACACACATAGCGAAGTTATATACAGAATTTTGTGTTATTATGGTTCTCCGTCTGTAAGGTTGTCTATATAAGTCCGTGGTGATCAACGCAACATTCGTGGACATCATTAGTTCAAGTCAATACAGTGACTTTACCTTGCCTCTTTCACTCATATCCATTGGTATTTATCCTTCATGCTTGGCATATTTAGAAATATTTGCATTGAAATATATATATATTGTAAATACCGTAAATGTATACTTGGGTATCAATAAAAAAAATTAAATATTCTTACTTGTAAAAAATACTCTTAAAACGATAATAAGATAAATGCAGACTTAGTCGGGATGAGAACTTATAGGATTATAATAAATATTATATTGGAGATTCAACTCTTCTTCATATGTTATATCGTATGAAGTAGCAAAAGGAACAGAATTACAATGTTACAATCACAACTCTATTACTAACTTAAGTACAGCGATACCTAATCTGTGCTACACACTTTTACGTTAAGGTATACAAATTCTGTAAACAGAACGGCCAACCGCAATCCGGGTATGGGTTCGCTATGGAATGTAAAACTTAGTTAATGTTGATTGATTTTAATTTCTAATATCTTATTTTAAGGAGAAATAGCAGGCTTTTCTAAAAATACCCATATCGTGTATATTTGTTACATTTCAAGTTTTTTAGGAGGTCGTCTAAAAAATGCATTATTGAGGGACGTTCTGTATGTTGTGAGAGACTTGTAGAGGTAAGAAGGCGTCATTACCAGTTGTTAGTCAGGTCAGTTGTGTCAGTTGCGTGTTGATAACAAATGAGTCCAGTTGCATCAGGCTACCAAAAGTCTTTCCAAAGCCTCTTTTCTACAGCTTGTCTGTTTCTGGCCATTTTAAACCTGTCATTACGGTATTTTAAACAGATAGAACTATGCTAACGCGTGTTCCTTTTATGGTCATTGTTATACGCATTGGTCTGTATAATGTCTATCTTGAGCAGTCTTGTTCCCCATAGAATATAAAATGGTCTGTAATACAAGAACAAATAGTAGAAACAAATAGTAGTAACTTTTCCAATAAATTTTCGTTAGTCTCAAATGTGCTACTATTGGTTCGTTTATTTTTTCCTCCATTAACGCGTTATTAGTTATGTATATAATGAAAAAATGCTAAAGTACAATTAATTAATGTTTCTCCGCTGATGTTGAAGCTGTGGGGACAATGTAGATTTGGTATGACCGGGAGTGGTTCGTTCCACATTGTGGCAGTATATGAGAATATGTCCTCGATAAACTCGTGACATTAGGGGCCTGACCAAGGTTGGGGCCTTTGATTGTCGAGTAGATCGGCCAGTTTCGTTCACCTGTATGAGTAACGTTAGATATTTCGGTGCTGTAGAGTTAATGCATTTGAAGACAACGAAACGAATCTTGCATTGGATGCGATATGTTGTTTTAAGCCAATGAAGCGATTGAAGAATGGCTGTCTGGAGGGTAGGCCGAAAGAAGAGCATTGTTACTATCGAGTTCTGACGCTAGAGTTTTGTTGCTATTCGAGTTTTGTCCAAAATAGGTAATACTATTCTCAATTAAAAGTTTAAAATTCAAAGATGCAGTCCCATGTAGGCGGTAGTCTCATTTATATACTGCACACTCTGCAAACTGAAAAGAAAAGTTTGTTCCAACACTTACCGACAAAACCCGGGGGAATACTTTTATTTCAACCGTTATAGACGAATAGACTAAAAACCTCTTCTTCTATACTATCCGCATGATTTCAGTTTGTCTAAGTCTAGACTATAGCTCAAACCGTCTTATCAACATTAGCTTTTTCTGCGCATTTAGGCATTTTTGAGGACAAACTATGTTCATTCGATGCCAGCGATATACACAAATGTCTAACAAGCATAAGACACAATCAATTGAGAGGCTTTTGCTGTGTTTGATATTATTAACGTATTAACGTATTCATTTGTTGTGTAGTTAGTGATCTTGTATTAGTTGTAAAGTAATGAAACGAGAAATAAAATGGAAGCGGGAAAGGAGTCACTTTGTTACACCTACAAACCAGAAAGTGGCAGGTCCGAATCCCCAGCAATATAAATTGTGTATTATCGATGCATGCATATGTAAAGCAACTTGCTGTGGATATCTTATTAATAAGTACTTGTAAAATTTACTATTGGAAGCACATGTGAGGATTACGCTAGCTTTTATTGTACAGCTGGTCTCTTCCTAAGACCTTGTACAGGCCGTCCTATAGAACTGAACATAAAGGCTAGGGTAATATCAGTTACTCTAGCTAATATCTAGGGTATACTCAGTCCGTATTGAAGATATTTGAATCGAGGTATACAATAAATAATAATGACTTACCGTGTAGGTGGATCAAATTTCTGTATAACGCTCTAATAGTGGATTGAGCTTTTGTGTATAATGAACCGACAATTGTGAATGTCTCATGGCTCAAAGAAATGTTTACGCGCGGAATTCGGGACCAGTTTCAGCAGGGATGGGAGAATGAAATTGAAGAATCCACCAGTTACTTGTATGGGAAGATAAAACAGCAATGGGGAATGGAGAAATACTTAAAGGAAGGGGAACCTAAGACATGGAGATACTTAGTGCAACTACGCACTAGCAACCTGCCAATTTCTGTTAAAACTGGTCGGTATACGAACACACCAAGACATATGCGGCTGTGTCAATTGCGTAACATTGAGGAAGTAGGAGACTGCGCCCATTACTTACTAAAGTGTACCGCATTAGCGTCTATAAGGACAGACCCTATACCTATGTACTACCATCGATATCCTGACCTCAACAGGATGGGCAAAGCGTGCAACCTTATCGACAGTGCTGGTAAAAAGAAAAGACTTCAAACAGACGTCATATTTTTTATCAAATAGATCATGAGGCTCGTATAAGAAATTAGAGTAAGTATATAGGCACGATATGTTAACATATTGCTTTGGGAAAACGACCAGATGGTCCAGTCCAATAGCCAGGGTACCAGGGATATCAACCGCTTGATCAACATACAGTTTTTTAGCCAACGGAAGACAAATATGCGATCACGATTTGAGGTCTATTATGTTATAATACTATAATATTATATATACATATGTGTTACAGGATATTTGTAAATTTCCTGGACTTTTATGGGTATTTGTAAAGGACCCGTTTCAATCCGGATATTTACAAATAGCCTGACTTTATTTCCGCCTTTATTTGGTATAAATAAAATAGATGAATGAGCCTTCATTTATTGCAACCATTAAGACTAAGGTGACATCGCGAATTGCGTTTCACTTTCTCTCCAATATTGCCAACTGCCAAAAATATCTTTCTGGTCTGTTTGACCATACTTTGATTACTTTCTCGGTGAATCCGCTTCCTACCAGGCGATATTACTAATGAAGCTATATTTTACGACTAAAGTAATTACTATTGAAGCCGGACTGGCTCACAAATTAATTAGATGATATTATTACTCAAGCATTCCTATTCACCCTATGGGAATATAGGAATAAAACGTGCCATAATAACGAACTAACTACTCAAAGAACAAAGTTCCTGCTGTCAATTTAGTATTATAAGCATCATAATCAAGCACTTGATATATATTTAATGAAATATAACTTTGAAGGAATCCTGCAAGAAAATACTTTTTAAAAGAAAATCAGCACACCATTGACGTTCTTCCACGATAAATAATAAGTTATGGGCTATCTCTAGCATACGGTTTGGGAATTCTTGAAGGATTTTGTAAGAAAGAAAATACGGGTATCAGGTTTAATCCCTAAACACTATAAAATCATAGTATTACCATTTTTAATAATATAATATGCATAAACTCTGACAAATCCTGTGAAATTACCACGGGGACGTATTTAACCCCACATTTCAGTCTTTGTTCTTCCCGACCTGTAAAATGATTACGGTTTCAATGGTTTGGCTGCTGTCGTTTGTCGCATCTGTCGTGGGTGTCAACTTGTTTACGGTAGAGAATGCGCTTTCGTCAGGTGTGTATAATATTTAAACCCCCTCAACCTTATCCTAAGGATTGTTGGTGAATCGAAGCAAGACAAGTCGCAAAATAAGCTTTTTCATTACATATTTGCAATTATTTGTCGTTATTTGTAATTATTTCGAGTGGAAAGAAGAGTTGAAGAATTACGATTTTAAGAGCGTGACCGATTTTGTGCGTCGGTTCACGAACCAATTGGTAGAGTAAAAAATTTTGAGATATTAATTAATTTCACTGCATCGATCATCATGTGCGTCCATATGTATATTGACATCGCCCATAAAGTTTATTAAAGTTAGTGATATAGCAATTAAAGAGACTGTAGTAGAGCGAGATATACACTAATCGGAACCTCTTGATGTCGATAGGAGGAAATAACATCAAGAGGTGAAGTATACGTAGCGATCGATTCCTAGATGAATTCGAAGCTGAAATTAGCGTTGTCATAATCCTGTATGAAAGCCAAGTCTCAATCTTCGATAAGAACGGTTATCTGAAAATTTAAAAAATCTTTACTATCAACCGAGTAGTCCCAAAAAGTTGTTGCAGATCATATTAGAATCGGAGTCAAATTTTGCAGTCAGCACTGTTTTTGAAACTAGGTTGAAAGGAAACTTATGCAACATGCCCTAAATAAACGTCGAAATGAAGTTACATTTTGAGGCTTTATTTGTCGGCCATGTTAAATTTATCACTTTTCCCAAAAAAATTAAATAACATACAGATATCTATAAAAATCGTGTGACACAAGCGTATAAAACTTCATGTACAGGTTGTAGTCTGTTACATTACAAATGTCTTAAAACGGAGAACTGTGATTATATTATAAATATTTGGGTGTTTGGCAGAAAATGCTAACATACACGTGACAGGGAGATCACGGAGAGATGTGGCATCAGGGCGGATGGCGGAATATTATGACCTGACTTTGGGCTTTGGAGATGGACGGGACGTCAGAGCGAGGCTCATTCTGCAGGATGTCGTAGGTGACCTAAATAGGTACGATGAGCAAGGTCGACCCTTACCAGCCTTGGACAAAAACGGCTACAAAGTACGTAATCGCCAACATTAACACCTTACGCCGTTGTTTTTTTTGTAATCCTCTTTATTAAGGCTTTTGTGAAAAAAAAATCTTAATAGCAAAAACTTCATAATGCAGCAGCTCGTTTTCTCAGTCAGACATTTGATATAGTCACCCTGTGGTAGGGTAGAGTGATAGAGAAGAGAGAGATGAGACAGAGAAGATAAAGGTTTTAGAGATGACAGAGATGATATGGATGATAGAGACGATGGCAGAGAACACAGATATGACAAAGATGACAGATATGAAGATATGACAGAGATGACAGACGACTGACATGACACAGACGCAGCGATGATAGAGATGATAATGCAATGAAGACGATGACGAAAATGATGATCCGATAAGGATGACGGTGACGATGATGATGATGATGATGAGGAGGAGAAGGATAATGATGATGAAGATGAAAATGAAGGCGATGACGGTGACGATGACGATGATTGTTATTGTCATCTTGGTCGTCGTCATTGTCGTTATCATCATTTTGGTTGTGCAGTTTACAATTTTTGATTGCAACATGTCAGGACGAAGCAGCCTTTTATTGCTGTATATTCATATTCATCCGATGAGTTTCCTAGGGCGAGTGGGCAGCGTACGCAAGCGATGATCTAGACGGCGTCTTCATCGTCCATCGTCGCTCCCGCAACCATTCGTCTTTGTCAATCGTGAGTTGTCCGTCCTTTTCTCTTTAACTCCGCCCTCGCCAACAGAAATACGTCACTCTAATAAATTGTGAAGTAAAATTGTAAAAATGCTGCATGAATGGGATATTAGCCGTGGTGCGCAGACGGATAATCAAAAGAGCGACAGCTTTATCGTGGGATGCGTATGGTGGTACACATACATTAGTTAACAGTTTGCAGTTGTCCTTTAGCAGCATTGTGCTAATAAAACAAAAAAGTTGTTACTACGTGAAATCGCAGGAGGGTCACATGATGCACAACAACACCCCTTTCCTGCTTCAACCGAACGAAAAAACGGGCGGTCACGTGATACACAAACTTGGCGAACAGTTTAGCCATTTTCGGTCAAGTATGTTTACAATTTGAACTCTATTAATCTATTCTCCAACCGAGTAATTGACAACAGTATATACGTCATCTATAATAATGGGATTCGATAGAAATGATGGCGTGATAAACGCAGAAAAGAAACACCTTCACAAGGATCCCTGTAGAATATGAACGAAACACCCGCTTCTTGTAGATACAATCTACATATATTGTTATATTGTTGTACTCTTGATTATTGCTTTTAGGTTTATGTTTTGGGTTTAGGTTTAGGTTATTTCATTTCTCCCTATTTTTCTACTACTAGTTTCCGTTTTATTTCTACATTCGGTTTTCTCAGTATTTTTTTCATTGACAATTTTAGTTCTATTACTACTTTCAGTTTTATTTCTAAATTGAGTTTTACTACTACTTTCGGTTTTTATATCTCCATTCAATTTTCTTGCTATTTTTTCGTTGTATTATAAATTCTAGTTTTATTGCTAATTTCAGTTTTATTACTACTGAGTTTTATTACTATTTACAGTTTTACTACGTTCTGTTTTATTATTGCTACTTTCAAATTTACTACCCTTCTGTTTCATTGCTTCTTTCACTTTCACTACTCGTTTCAGTTTTATTTCTATTGTCATTTTTATAATACTTTTAGTTTGATTATTACTCTCAATTTTACTGCCACTTTCAGTTTTAATACTGCTTTCGGTGTTATCATTTTCAGTTTTATGACTACTTCGAGTTAATTACTAATTTTCGTTTTATTATTTCTTTCAGTTTCATGTGGTAATTTTTTGTTAATAATTAGTAAATAAGTACTTTTTATACAGTTCCTTAACACATTAGTACGCTGATTTCAGATTCATCTGCCCCGAGACGATTCGCTAGGGCCCCGAGTAAATCTATGATGGCGAAAATCGAGGTTCATTTTGATCCGCAAAGTCAAGATAGGCGAGTACATGTACTTTTGACCGAGGATATTTTTCATGTCTTCATGAGTTAAGGGCAAGATAAATTAATTAGCAGTAAGAGAATTAGACGGACGGGGCTCTGAAATGAATTGACTCAGATTTATTATATCTAATCGAACATACCTGGATTGACGCACTGCATCGCATAAAACTGATGTAGATCCAATTTAACACATCACATACCTTACAAAAGATCTGGATCACATTGGATAGTATTTATAAAGGCGGGTAACCGTGTTAGTCTAATTGATAGTAACAAGAAAGCTAAAGGGCAGGAGCTTTTATTGACTACAAAGTTCTTAGCCTGCATTTTTTGACAATAAACTATTTTAAACGATAAATTAGTCAGTCCAGGAAAGGGTTTGCCCTTTATCTTTCTAATATATACAGAAAAAGCATGTACCTCTGATGGGACAGATGTTTTACTTTACATTTTTCTCCAGTTACTCTAAGTACCACTATGGCTACGCGAATTAACATTACGTTATGTATAATGTACGTGCGACGGGCATTAAGCGATTAAGTCGCATGCAGGCTTAGCTTTCCCCTTTGGCAATTGTGCGAAAATCCACAAATGCAGCTAGAACCTGTGCATTGATAAAAAATGCGAACTGAAATGTCAGTGAAATACTTAGTATTCTTCCCGGCAGCGTAAAGAAACGTTTTGGCGACAGCTCAAAAAGTGTGGATATCTTCTTGGACAAATTTTATGTCCACCTCGTATCCTCGGTGCGTAATTATGTAATATACTAAATAACTTATCCCCAAAAGAAATAATCACCTGCATTATCTTACAAGATTCGGGACATAGTCTTTTGAATAGATTCATCATCAGAAGATACCAATATTCAAATTAGACCTACCGGGAATTGTAGGTTCAGGTCTCAGCCAGCGATTTTTAGCACGCTATCACTTTTTTTTTAAATGAGATTTTTGGAGATGCAAATTTGGAGGTCGCAAAAACAACGGAAGTTTTTTAGCATTGGTGACGAAACTCGTACTGGTGACGTATAATTTTTGCACTTCCCCGAGTGAAATGGTACAGTAACTACATAGTTCTACTTTGCTGAGCTTTAAAATAAACAATTATGAAAAAGTGAATCTATTCAAATATAGGGATTATAGGAAATTTAAAAGAAGGCATATGTATCGAACCAAATTTATTAAAAATTACACCGATATATGTACACAACATATAGCGGTAATAATACAGTATAGTAACCATTGCGGTTGCCAGTGGCCGGGATATGTCACTAGATTAGGGAGGCAGTGCAAAATAATTACAAAAATACAAATACATATTGACAGGCTGACAGCTAGGTTGATCAAATGTACAACGGTGCGGAGAAGCTGAGTGACATCGAAATCGCCTGAACTGTACCGATATTTGAGGTCCTGTAGTCGCTTCGCCATGTTAACGTAGAGTTAGGGTTAAGGTTCGGGTTAGGGACAGTGGGTATAATGGAAAATTTTCACTATGGGTATAATGGTAATAAATTTCTGTGTGGGTATTTGTGGAATGGCTACAATGAGATACCACCGTTATTACATGTCATTAATGCAGCTATTAATCGACAATACAGCGCTGTCAATGTTGAGTGGATCAGAAGTGATATAAAGGTGTATGTCATCGGCATATTAATGGAACTGTAATTTACATGCGCATATGATGTCATTGATTGGCTGGATGTACAATGAGAAGAGAAGTGGTCCAACAACTAAACCCTGTGGAACTCCGAAGTTGACAGATAAAGGTGGTGAGGTGGCATCGCAAATTTTTACTTGTTGAGTGCGGTTTTTGAGATATGACACAATCCAGGAAAGTGCAGATCCGTAGATTCCAAATCTGTTTTCAAGACGGTACATAGAAATTCTGTGGTCAATTGTGTTGAAAGATGCTGACAAATCCAGTAATACTAACGATCTTTTGGCAATTTATTTTAGTGTCTCACAGAGCGGCAGACGTTTGTGATCAAACGTTTTATCAGATCGCGCTAAACATGACGAATTGTGAAATTTATATATATTGTTGCTTGATGTTAGAGACTTGTGACTAAATTCGCGTATATCGCATGTGTGGGTGGGTATTCAGTAAATTAAAAACAAGGCATGTTATGGGTATTCGAGAGATTTTCGTGCACACGACACAGAAGAGCATGCCGTTAGCTATGGCTTTTAGCGGACGCAGACCGATCTTCCGAATTTTTTCGTGCAACGGATTTGGTATTATGCCACAATCTTATATATAGCACACTTAAATGTTTTTCTAATATAAAACACAATCGTGGTCTTGGTACCATTTTCAATATGGTTGATCGAGGGTTTCTTTCACATGACTTTGAGGACTGCGTGAGATGTAAATGTCTTTTTATGTTATATTTTGACATAGCTTTTCAACTATTGTTCCGTTCAGATGAACAAAATTACTAAAAATGGACTGAACATCGAAATACGGGGCTCGAAACTCGTCATTCAACAGGTCTTTCACACTTACTTAACAGTTTTTTTCACATTTAGATCACTCCTCGCAATCTTTACGAACTTTCTTCATATTTATGTCGCACCGACAATCGAACATTAAATCCCGCAACTTTTATTATTAGGTCGAGATTCGATGTTGCGCGTCGATTTAAAACTACGATAGCTTTTAATGGAACACATTCATTGGTCAATAAATCGTTTTAGCTGCAAAAGTCTAGCATCTCGTATCAAAGCTTCGGCACGAGGAACCTATCTAGGGGTTTAAAGTTCAATAAGGCATTAATCATAAGGACATAGCCAGTTTTATTGTTTCGTACGTAGCTCAAGGAGTCCGTGTCAAAACTCCATAGCTAAAAATAGGGCCATTTGGTGTGTGTGGCGGATGGACTCGAAGCTTACGAGATTAACAGCTCTTGGTGAAAAATATTTGAAATCGTTTTAGTTTAGTGAAGCAACAATAATGTTTAGTTTAGTTTAGTTTGTTATCAAGTGAAACCACCAATTACTTCACTTAATTGCACGGTGTTTCATTATCTTTATTCATCCATTTGATCCTTTTATTTTATATCTAAACACTGCCATTAGGATATCCTAAAAATTTTCATTTTCAATAATCATATAATCTTAGTTCCCATTCAACATATCATGTGTCCCTATTTTATGCATGTTGTGTATATAGTATTTTAATTCAGCCCATAAGTACAGTTCTGTATAAATTTTGTGGCCATCAGAGCGCGTAAATAATAACGATAGTAGTACTATATGTCTAAATGCAAGCCACGTTAAATAATTTTGAAAATATGTACGTCTATCCCTTTACTAACATTAGATACGTGGGTATATCCCGGTTACTCACATTAGATACGTAGGTCTATCCCTGTTACTCAAATTAAATACGTAGGTATATCCCGGTTACTCACATTAGATACGTAGGTCTATCCTTGTCACTGACATCGGATAGGTAGGCCTGTAGCTGTTACTGACATTTTGGCATCGAAAGATGCTTTACCGTGGAATTGTGTGATGGAATCAAGATAGTTAAATAAACAATTTAGCTTTGTAAGACTACAGCCTTATCGAGAATTGGTAAACCCACGATATATTGAGTGTAGAAGGTACCGCTGAAAAGCTGCCCTAAGTTTGCATTCATTTTGAAACCCATCTGCGAGTATTTTTGGTTAGAACAGATGTAGTACTTTCCCTTGATAAAATAGTTGTAAGTTTACGCAAATTTACGTTATTTCGAATGGGGTGAACAAAAAAATAGAGCATTATTTATCGACAATATGGTTTTAACCTAACCATGCTTTGTAATGAACAAAAATCGTCTTCCGCTGTTTTTTTTTTAATATTGTATTGAAACTAGAATGAAATCCCAAGAATCAAAAGAATGGAGCATCCGGTAGTGCCTGGCCTTGGCGGGACGACCACATGTGCGTCTGACACCCTAAAGTTCTTCAAGGAATACACAATTCCGTTACGTGATGCCAATGGTCCCGATCACTTTGTGTTGATTACGGGGTATAGAAACACATACTGACATGTTTACCATAACAAATTCACATATTGATATATGATGTATACATTATGAATGCAAATGTAATTGATTTGCTGGAGAGCTTGGGTGTTGTTGAAGAGTGAAGAGTACGCAGAGTAAGAGTTTCGCATGTTGACCACTCAAGGCTATATAGTAAGCCAAACCCATACATGAGTACCAACATTTTTACTGCACATAAGCTAAGTTAGTAAATTTGACTTGGACTGTTCACACTCAATTTCTGACATTAGAAGTAGTCTTTTAGTGGTTTTAGATGTATCTCTATCTACCGGAATGACTACAAGACTAAATCGTCGCCAGTTGACGTCAGATCTGAATAGAGGAATAAGCATGATCGAGGCTGGCATGTCCCGGGGACATGTGGCTCAGGAGTTGGGTATGTCAAAAAGTGTCATCTCCTGTGCTTGGAACCGTTATCAGGCTACTGGTAAAGTCAAAAGACGACATGGTACAGGACGCCACAGAGTTACAATCCGTATACGTGACCGATACATCTCCGCTGTAAGTCTCCGCATGTCCACAGCTACAACCTTGCAGAGAAACCTGCATCAGACGTTTTTGTATCCACCCAAATCATCTGGAATAGGCTCTAAATCAAGATTGAGGGCTCGACCCAAGCCCAGTGGAGTACTGTACTCTTCACAGGTGAAGGGAGTTTGTCCCGCTTGACACAGTGTGCGTGTATGTGTGTGTGTGTGTGTGTGTGTGCGTGCGTGTGGGTGGGTGTGCAAAGTTTACGTAAACACTACGAAAATGTAATGAATGTATGTGACGGACACCAGGTACGTTATGATAGGCGAGAGAGGCGTGGTATCCCTCGGACGGGCATATCAGGCGACGATCTGTACTGTGTCATCTGTAAGCATCGTCACCATAACGTTCACTCGAACAATAGCACGAAACGTCGCTCACGAATTAACTCACAGGTGTCAGAATTAAATCACAAACGCTTGAGCGCAACAATGCGTATATTGCTAGACATTGGTTGCAACTCTGCCCAGGAACAGCGATGTTCGTCCGCCTCTGTTAGTGACAAACTTTACGCTAATAGTTATCAACGAGTTTATATATAATTTTCTAAACAGGTTTCGAAAATAGCCAATAAATCAGCGCCTAGATCCGAGGTTTTTTGGATTAATCCGGATTTTCGAGGATGGGTTTATTTCTGTTTATTTTGTGTACAGCTCTACCTTGTCGGATGTGTTCGCTTTCCGGCTGTTTTCCATAGTTTATCGTCATAATAATAATTGTTGGTGTTGATCCATTTTTAATGTTACGGACACTTCCGCATACAAAAGAAACGCATGTCTTATCTTATATACTTGGATATGCGTATTTATAAGTTATATGTTATTACTCCTCCACGTATTTGTTATTTTATATTTATATAACGGTGCCGCCATGAATTGTTTTCCTATTTCTTTGATATTAATTGTTTTTATGTATATATTGGATTATGAATTGGTTTATACCTAATAAAATGACATACATATATTTATTTTTTTTCTTTTAAATGCCGTATTTCCCATCTCGAATCTCTTGTAAAAGTCTTAGTGGGGCTAGTTAGATTATGCTATATAGTCGGCCAACTATTCAGTCTCCATTAAGTGTGTAGCCGCTTGATAAAGACAGAGGGGAGCTTACTCACATTGGCGCACGTGTTACGGGGGCGTGGCCATATAGATATTGACAGCATCGGTATATTGGCGGGAAATCGTAATATGGGAAATAATTTTAGGTTGCAATTAGCTAAGTTTTTTACACACTATACATTGTAGGCGTGACGGCTATAATCGTGCGTTTTAGTTATATTACTCGTGGATATTTAAACATTTTTACTTGTGTATGTTAATATACTATTCAAAAAAACGTCCGGTCTGTATATATATTACTTATTTATCGACGGTGTGCCAGTTGCCACATGGGATTTTTTCTCAGAACTATGTGAAGAATTCAAACAGAAATTTATTTATTGCAAAACAAATATTTTTTTAACAAATTTACTGAACTAAAGTCCACACGCTTATTCATTTTATTGTTAGTACGAGAACGTGCGCGTATAGCCAAATTCGCCTTGTCTGCACGTTAAACCTGCGCTTTATGGCCTATCGATACTGTAGTTACATTATATTAAATTGATAGAATATTAAAACCTCGCTATCACTCTATTGACATCCATAGGGAACCTGAAAAATTTTGTCATAGGACGACATAAAATTTTTGCATTTTTGCTGTCGCATAGAGGAATGGTGGCATTAACAATATGACAATACGTGTCGACAGTACAGTGATCAGACGTGAAAATAGCATTGTAGTGCCATATTAGCTTACATATTAGTGATCAAAATGTCAATCAGGTCAACCTTCTGTCGACACAATCATAGGCTCAACTGGCCTAAGAATATACTTACGAGTAACAATTAAACAAGTCTAAAATACCGCATTGGTTAAGTAAATATTGCCATATATTCAGGCCGGACGTTTGTTTTTTGAATCGCACAATGTTAAGACCTTGGATGTGTCTAGTTTCGGCGCAGACCACGACGTCGTTGAGGCACCCGGCAGAGACGTCGACTACGTGATGTCTCCGGTAAAACTGGACAAATACTACGGACCTGAGTACAGGAAATTTCTTTCGTATTCGAAAAAATCGCAGACGCAGGTTGCGAGTCATCTGAAAGTCTTGAGTGACAAGTAAGTCTTTGGTGATTTTCCGAGAAAACGCGTAGACTAGTGGTCGTTTACTCGAATCCGTACAGGGGTAGGCTGAAAACTTCATGGGCGGACACCTTTTCTAATGATATTGTTTAGTGGTTATTTTTAAAAATAGGCCACCTCACGCTCAACACACTTAGTTCAAAGCTGTTACAGCACGTGGATACCCAACATCTTTATCACTGAAAGGCTGCTCGACCAAATGTGGATAATTCATTATCCGCTAACGTATCCACCATATCATGGATGCTCTTAATAATAATATGTTTTTTATAGTGCTCCTTAGAATATAGATTATTATCAGTCGCACTTCACAATGTTATGAATAATAAATATAAACTAATAATATACACTCAATATAAGAAAGTATATCTAGATAAACTATAAAATACCACGGTGGTCTCTTGGTGCTAAGCCTTTCATAGCCAGATACCTAATAAAATCACGCTCGCAAATTCTGTTCATTTTGGTGTGAAACTGCAGTACGTACGAGATAAGGCTGCACAAATGATTAAAAAATGTGAGTAAACTGGACGCAACTGTGCACTTAGTCAGCACAATGACTCGCCTTGCTATAGGAAGTTTAATCTATCTAATTTGGGTCATTCTTGGTGAGACTATGAAGTTTTCAGCCTTCGCTCGGAATTACCTCGGTTTGTGTCTCTGCTATAGAAAATATACGTCAAATAATTTTTGGTTGAAAGCGCATTGAAACCAGTCTAGTCTACATCTCAAGTATATTGTAGAGAATCGTGTCATGTGAGTATTAGCTCTACCCACAGCCGGATTGCGACTGCTTGGTCCACTCAGACAGAGCCACTCATCCCTAAACATCTGGAATATTCTTAAAACGTGATATTATTTCAGTGACAGTTGCATAACTGAAATTAATTTTATTGCAGATTCCTCAATAAGCTAGATTATGCTACCTTTTGGTCGTCAATCAAAATATGCTTAAAGAAATACCCCTGAATTTCTATTCATTGTAAGCGAGATCGGCACATTTTTCCACCAAAGGGTGGTAAAAAATTAGTTTATAAACTAAATATTTTTTTTAGATAATTTCCCCACATTTAAACATTTTGAACTAAAATCTGAGCAATGGACGCAGATTTTGGCTCCAACCTTGAGATACCCGGAGCTGCAGCACATGCTAACCTATAAGACAATCAGTAATTGCCACACCTAAGCTCTGCATGCGCCGTGTGGCAAGACTCCTTGATTTTCTCACAGTTAAAGTCATTTTTTCGAATATATTCTAACACGAAAATAACAATTAACACTTAAGCTTGTTAATCAACAACATAATTATATATTAATCCACCATAAAATATACACTAAGCACTAAGTGTACACTATCCACTTATACACTAAGCCGCATTAAACGGGTTAATATGGAACAGCTATAACTAATAACCGCCTAAAAAAATCGATGTATACGGGGTAAGAATAAATTCAACTTTCCTATCAAATGTACAATTGGGCAATGAAAATCACGGATATTTTTCAGAGCGTCCCGCATAAATGCAATTTTTTTGACGACCTGCTACAAACTCAAAATGTAACGAATATGCATTATATGGGCAGTTATTCGGTCTCTCAGTGTTCCTTCAAGTCAGCTGGGGGAGTCGTGTAGACCATGGACTTCAGGAATCCCCAGAGGTAAAAGTCACAAGTGGTAAGGTCTGGGGAGCGAGGTGGCCACCCCACGTCATGGTTCAGAGCGATCACCAAACACTTGGTGTAGACGATCTCGCACAGCTCTGAGGCGATTAGCGGGTGCCCCTTCCTGCGCCCACCACAGACCAATGGCGAGATGTTAGAGGAAGCGATCATGGGTCTGCAGTCTCCCAACCATCCACTGAGAGAAGCGGAGTCTCTGCGGAAGGTCGGCCGGGAATAGGCGATGACGAACGTGCATCTGGTACGGGTGGAAGCGCAGGTCTAGGCGTGTAATCCGGTTGAACGTGGTGTGTGGCAGGCCCAACCCATTACGCCGAGCACTGATGTGGGGGTTGACATTCAGTTGCCCGGCTACCGCCTCGATGTTAGCAACCCAGCGCACTGTTCGCCGACGATAAAATAGCCCGAGGTTCAGATTAAGGCTAGTGACATGTTTTAGATATTTGCGAACATTTCGCAAAATGGTACTAGCTGCTAGTGGATTTCGACCAAGAAATAGAACCATGAGAGCGTCGATAACGGCATTAAGATTTTCCGTTGTAAGGTATTCCGTGACACAGGATACCCTCTGCTCAGTGGTCTGGTGAACACCAACCATGGCTCATTAATGACTTCAAAGGGATGCGGGTGGTAGTTAAAAAATGAATTTTACGCAAGCGCGGGAAGGGTAAATAATCCCAGACCATACCCCAGTTTCCCGGTACCCAACGTCAGTCATACTTAAGGGCTTGGAGTGTAACACTGGGAGTAATTGAGTCAGGGCATGAATGTAAAACTTGGTCCCGATGGCATTTTGACCTATTACGGGAATATCCATATCTCTGACGAATGTTGATTGATTTTAATTTTTCATATCTTATTCTAAGAATAAATAGCAGGCCTGTTAACATCAATAATTCTATGTCAGAAAAAATCTTTGGGGTCTAATGTCTATGCATAAGATTGTGATCGATGGAAACTAGGTAGGCTAAAATTAAAACGTGTTGCTGTGAACTTTATATGTTCGCATACTCCTTGTAGACATGAGACAAGTTTGGCT
>WURV02009472.1:0-23917 GCA_011762755.2 Epimenia babai
TGAAAACTATGGGTGGGCGATGTTTTATGAAGGCAGCTCCTACACTTTGGAACAAGCTTCCCGCAAACATTCAAACAGTTACCACTCTTGAATCGTTTGAGAAGGCTATACTAAGTTCGCCTTTGAACGGTATTCCTTGTAGTCCTTATACTCCTAGCATTTCTGTTTAGTCATAGTAACCATAAATTTGTATAGTGTCTTTGCCATGTGTTGGAAGGGCACTAGAAATCAAATAGAATTCCATTCCATTTCATTTAATGGTTGTGTCAGGCTATGATTTAACTTACATGTACATTCTATTGTGTTATGCAATATAATAAGTTATCACACGAAATGTATATAGGCGCCTTGGAGATATACTAAGTTATTAGGGCACCTACAAAACAAATAGATTATTATTATTTTATTATTATTTAATAATTTTTTTTTTCTTCATATGTTGACTGGATCACTTCTACGTTGTAACATTTTTTCACCCTTTCCAGTAATGTGCATATTGCTTTAATATATTATGGAATCCCCATGATTCGGTCACTTGGTTCGAATATATATACTAAGTTGATGTTAGAGTTGACATTCGTTGAGCTACAATTATAAATCTATAGCGAGAATGTGTCGCCATTTGTGTAAATCGTTCACTATACCTCAAGAGTCAATCATTCAGAAGGAAGGATCCAAATTATTAATCCCCCGATATCAATTTAGACCTCATCGATGCTACCCGGGTATTTTCAGGTAAGCAATGTGTCACGCCGATCATTGACTCCAAATAAAATAAAATATCCCATCAGCTAATAAAGTAATTCTACCTACATAGCTGTACATCAGCGAATACAAAGAACAATGGGGTAAACAAATTATAGGACAAATAATGGGACCACCCTCTCGGGATGGATATGCACATTTGTAGGCAAACTCGTGAGTCTGGCCTTGCTTGCAGTTAAAAATAAATGTAAAAATCACAAATTTTTGGTTATTGTCACTGGGAGACTGGGAGTTATCCTCGCTTGATCAATTTTAAAACGTGCACTCAGAAAATAAGCAAGAAAAAATACCAGTAAATCACATTTATTTTGTATTGGCATATTTCTTAACCCAGGCCTTCAGATCACGTGACTCGCCTGACCTCATTTTCAGCATCCATCATTTGCAAATTTAACTGACCTCATTTTCAGCATCCATCATTTGCAAATTTAACTATATTTTCAAATTCAACATTTTCAATATTATAAAAATAACTGAAACTATTAACTTATTCCACTCATTTTCTTCACGAAAATAAATAAAAACAAGGTAAGTCCGCCTGATTTGTAAGTGATTAACGTGTTATTGCCATCACACCGTATTTTGACAGCCCACTAAATTGAAGGGGGATGAATAAAATAAGGGTATTGGACTATAATTGGTGTTTTATCACCCATTGCTATATACTTTAGTTTATTATTATTTCATATGCAAATTTAAAACTACGTAAAACTATATATTTCCTCGATGGTTGTAGTAGAGTAACCTTGTGAAATCTTGTGAAAAGATAGTGTTAGCATTGACCGCTCGACCACATGGTGACAATATGCCGTCAAAAGAACTTGATACATCATATACAATGATTGATTCAGTAATTGGAATGATTAATCCTTAATGCGGGTTCAGAATGCTACTGTTGGATAAATTATCAATATAATGATATATTGTTGTGATACGCTTTTGCTACAATCCCTGCATTGGTTACCCATAGCAACGTGCATCCTACTTCTAAGTACTTGGCTATATTTACGCGGCATTACATGGTCTTGCCCCACCATATATCAATTAACTACATCAATGGTTTTGTTTACCAGTCACATAGAGAGTAAAGGTCCCGAGACAAATTGCTAGCGAATGTGTATAATTTTAGATTGTTTACACCGACAGTAGGTGCTTCATGAGCATTAGCCCTAGGTTATGAAATAATCTTCCATACAGCTGCTTTAAACTCCTTTCAATCTTTAGGCGAAATCATAAAGCATTTTCTTCCTTAGTGTCTATATCATGTAAATTTATTAATTTAGAAGACGTGTTTCATCTAATGTTATTTGTTATTTATTGTACAGCACTATTGAGATACCTGTACCTGTACGATTTTTGTACTTGATATTGCATTGCCATAATTTGAAACTTTACATTTTATGGATTCTCTATGGAAATATATTATGGTTTACTCTAATACATCTGTGGATACCTTTCCAAAAATTACTTTTTACACTTTATGTTGACCATTACCAATCACTTCACTTGAAAACATACTTATAATTCTTCAATGTGAAAACTTTCTAATAAAATAAAACATTTGTATAATGATACTCATAATGTTTTAGACAGATGCAAACAGACAGTAGTAATAAAGCATTTTGTAGATTTAGTACGTTTGACCACACCTGACTGCGGCCATAACTACAGAGTTATTGCCCTCCACAAACATTACACTTGAAGAATGCAGTAAATATATCCACAGCACACTATTGGATGCAGAATTATTGTAGAACTAACACTGAACATCAATATATCATCAGAGTCATCAGTAAAATAGATTCCAATGCCACTAGTTAAGTAAATTGGTAAATTAGGCATTAATATCCCACACTTTACAGCCGGTTGTGCAGCTTGGCAAAGGATGGTTTGCGAGGACTCACAGGAGATGGTTCAACATAAAGCCGCTTCCTAGATTACAAATGATTGGAATAGAACGAGCGCTGAATTACTGATAACAGATCTTACATGGCAAACCTGCGCTTATTGGTGTTAGGTTCACAAAACTTTAATGATATACAAAATTGAACATTCCATCGCAGCCATCCCGTGTTGTCCATCCTACTACTACTCCACTGCAACCGCTATTGTAATTATATTATATGGCCATCAGCCATTCTTTGTTATACCATATAATGGTAATGTCAATACCTTCAGTTACTTGAAAGCCATGGGTCAGGGAATGAATAGTGAAAGGGGTGAATTATGGGGTGAATCGTGAAAGGGGTGAGTTATGGGGTGAATCGTGAAAGGGGTGAGTTATGGGGCGAATCGTGAAAGGGGTGAGTTATGGGGCGAATAGATAAAGGGGTGAGTTATGGGGCGAATAGTTAAAGGGGTGAGTTATGTGGCGAATAGTTGAAGGGGTGAGTTATGGGGTGAATCGTGAAAGGGGTGAGTTATAGGGTGAAGAGTTAAAGGGGTGAGTTATGGGGTGAATAATGAAAGGGGTAAGTTATAGGGTGAATCATTAAAGGGGTGAGTTATGGGGTAAATAGTTAAAGGGGTGAGTTATGGGGTGAATAGTTAAAGGGGTGAGTTATGGGGTGAATTATGAAAGGGGTAAGTTATAGGGTGAATCATTAAAGGGGTGAGTTATGGGGTAAATAGTTAAAGGGGTGAGTTATAGGGTGAATAGTTAAAGGGGTGAGTAATGGCATAAATAGTTAAAGGGTTTGGTTTTAGAAGATAATAATTACTGCTCCATACAAGATTTAATATATCATGTGTAATATTTCGTGATGCATCATTGTTTATGATATCTCATCGTGACAAGCTAGCAAAAAATTATCTTTGCTACACCGGTAATTTATTCCGTTTTTATGATAATAAAGATTAATTTTTTTCAAAGTTATCTTTACGCATTCAATTTTATTAAACATACAGATGTGTACAAAAGAAATTACGATAATAAATGTTACATATCGATCGTTTACTAATCTATATCAAACACTGGCTTGACAAACCTGTTTTTCATATTTTTTATGACAGTTTTATGGTTATATTCTCATTATTTTCATGTGAATACATATATATTAGTCATGGTTGGTATTTTTTATGATGAATTATATATGTACATATATATATATATATAATAATCGCTGTGGGTGTTCATCTTTGCGGTGTTGATCTTTGCGGTGTTCACAAAGTAACGGAAAGAATCACCATGTTTCGCTATCCATCTGAATGTAAACGTGAAAATCTTATGATACTATGACAATTCCTTGAATTCATTGTCTTTATATATAATCGTACATCACGACATAAAATTTTTTCTTCCGTTTATTCTTCTGAATAATAATTATAATTTATATCTAACGAACATCGAGGCAGTTATTTTATCATGGCACGTCGTCCTGTAATATCCTTTTAATAAATTTTAAGTTCGTTTTCGTATTTTTTTGATGTAATATGTAGTAAATTGTGTGTGAAATTTAAATATGCCATCCTCCAAGAGTCACTCAAGAGATGTAAGTACCAAATGACAGTCCAGTATTATTGTGTATATGTATATCTATAGTGAGCGTCCTACACGCAGCCGGGGGGGGGGGGTGTTCCCATTATACCCATTCCTGTTATACCCACCGGTCTTAGAATCACAATTTTGTTCCACCCATACCCACGGCTAAAGATTCCACTCATACCCACAGCTAAAATTTCCACCCATACACACAGCGATTTATCAAAGGAAGTACATAGATAACGTATATTATATTTCATCATAAATATATATACACAAAAAAATTTCACAAACTGAGAGAGAAGGGTTAGGGTTATGGTTAGGGTTAGAGATCATTCAGTGACAATAGACAGTGTTGACAACTGATGTGTGAGTTGTTATTGTCCGGCCGCAGTGGGTACGAGTGGAATTTTTAACTGTGGGTATAATGGGAATATTTTCCAGTGGGTATAATGGTAATAAAATTCACCCTGGCTGTTCGTGGAATGGGTATAATTGCATACACTCTATTCAACATGCCTCCCTCTACATTGTTTCGCTGTTTCTAACCTGAACAACATTCATTTTTGAAATATCGTCACGTAATAGGCCGTTTACACTGCGATATTTCTTGCGCTAGTTTCTGCCTGCAATTCATTGCGCTCAGCGTTGACACCAAAATACTTTAGTTTGACCCTATGACCCTTTGGGCTCGTCATATCCCATAAAATAGCCTGCTCTTACTTGAGATTAATTAATTTTGCGGTTTCAAATTTCGACGTCGATTACCTGAGTCACGTGTTGAAGACTCGTATATCATTGGATAACAGTGCGTAAGATCTTGCAAAAATAGAGCATTGCTCTCGTGCCATATTTCTCGGAGGTATTAACGATTTCTTGCATATATTGACTAGCGCAAGAAAGTGCAGCGAGAATTCATCTTCATGATCTTAAGAAAGCGAAGTTAGAGGGAAAGAAGGCAACAATCGTCTATCCAGCGAAGTTATTAATAAATGGGCGGGTTGGAAAGGCAGCATCGATTATATTATAGGAGAACGAAGAGCACCGACATCTCCCAATTTTATCGTGGAATTGCAATGGTGGTTTGCAATATAAACTTAACATATTCCTGACCTTTATAATAAATTCTGTCAATATGATATCATTTGTGTGCAGGAAAGTTGGTCAGAAGAAACAACCGCCCTAGATATACACTGGTATTTATACCTTCATAAGTTCAGAAAGAGACGCGTAAACGCAACTCGAAAATGTGATGGAATTGTGGTTTACTATAAGTTAAATTTGGCCAAAAATAAAACTTCATTCATGTGATATTTTATGGCTGTGTATTGATAGTTCGTTAATTGGCCACAAATATGTTTATCTTGTTATTTTTCTCCGAATCAGTCACAGCAATCAGCAATATCCTCAGAATTATTAGATACACTAAATGATGATGTAACTTTTTATAGTAATCTGGGTAATATCCTGATCGCAGGCGACTTAAACGCTCGTACTGGCGAACAGAGATCATATCGACTGTAAAAAGGTGAATGATTGCGATTTTAAATGGAAGAACCTGTGATGACGCTGGTTTGGTTTGGCTTTACGTATCACAAATATAATAGCTACAGTGTCGTTGATTATGTAGTCAGTGATTATGCGCTAGCACCTAGAGTCACCCAATCACTCAGTGATGCCATTACGTGGTCACATCATTCTTTTCTTTCAGTATCAATTAAATGTGACTATAATAATTTATCAGTAGTCCCTAATTTCACACACAAGAGAGTACCTTATAGATGGAATGTGCAGAAAAGTAATGCCTTTAGAAATAACATCTATGCTAGTATTGATGAACTAGCCTGTATCGCACCGATTTTATCCAAGGGATGTAACATCACATCATCTGTAGTTGGTGAAGCTGCAGGTGTAATAACTTCTGTCCTATTGAAATCGTCTCAATGCTTTAAAAGTGACTAATCGAAATTCAATTAAACCTCATCAACACTGGTTTGATGTAGAATGTAGCAATTTTAAAAGGGACTTTTTATGTGCCCAAAAATATTTAAAAATTGCAACTCCGAGGAAAATAGCCAAAAATTCGGGGCATCTTGTGTAACATGAAATTCCAAGACGTAATAACGGTTTTTGCATCTACACTCAAGGTTAGTTTATAATATTAACAGGGTGTCCTCCATAGGCTTTTGCACGTACTTTGACTTGGACAGTGTCAGATCACATTTAACATTATCTTGACGACCTGCTCACTGATCAACAACACCCCAGTAGGGCTCTGTTCAGTCAACCGAAACAACGTAATAACGATAAAAAAGCTATCATAATAGGTGACTCATTCATAGTCATAGTCATAGATCCAAGTGGCTTGTCCAAAGTAGGCCGCCTGACTGTTCGAATAAGATAGAAAACTGGAGCTGTGCCATCTAGTCTCTCCGCTACATATCTGAAGATATTAAGTCGCAGTGTTTAATGTATTATTACCAGGAGAGCGTGTTCCTTATTTAACTCATTAATTATTACTTAAGCACAACAAAGCAATAAATCTAACTAAACAACATTGACGGATCGTGTCTGAATTGTCGACTGGCTTCAGTAATCTCAGATCGTCCGTGTTTGAATCGCGCGTATCTGGAACAACTGTCGATTAATTCGATATGGGCTTAGTTTCGCGTATGCTCGGTCGGTTTGTAGGCCCAACATTTGAAAGTGGGAGCGTTTCTCAGACGATGCCCAATTTTAACGAGATCTTCTGGGGTGTCGATGGTCACGTACCTTGGCCCTGGAGAGATATTAGACTTCAGTTCACACCTGATGCTGCCGTTTCTCGTGACATATCTTAACCTCCCGAGCGCGTCTACACACCTGATATTACCACGCGCGAAAGCGGGTCAGGTCTTTATTGATGTGAACGTTATAATGTGTGCAGGTATTACGGAGCCAAGCTCGCTTTCTTCAAACATCTCCTAGACACAAATTGAACTATTAACCGGTCTGATTCTATTAGAGCTGAGGGGACGACCGATTCTGTGAACGACTGAAATGTTCCGCGGATTGACATCGTATCCAATGAGTTCAAAGATCCAAAGCACTTTTACTTCTAAGTTTCATTCACTTCGTCCTCTAGGTTGGTGATTCTTATGGACTCGTTGCGTTTAGAGTATTTTCCCATCTTATCAAATTGGCTAGCGTCACTGGAGGATGACGGGACATTTTTACACAATAATTGGGTATCACTCTGACCCTGGAGACTGATATTTAGATTTTTAATCTGGTTTTTAATCGTTTTAATTCGATCATTCAGTTGCTAATTTACTTTTTCAAGATGGGCAAACTTAATACTATATTTGCTTATTTAGGTGCGTGTAGAGGTGTCTATTTTCTTTATCGCATTGCTAATTTTATTGTCGATTACTTTCTGATTATTTTCTCTTCTTTTAACTGCACTGGATAGTACTGATTGATCCTGTTGGATGCGTTCAAAATTTGATTTTATTTTGGGAATATTCATAGTTTTATCCCTTAATATGTTTAGCTTTTTATTTTGCTCACTGATAGCATTAAGGATATCAGCTCCAAAACCTGCAAATGACTTGTTAAGGGAACTGTTAAAATTCTGTCCGAGCTCACTGTTGCTATTAGGTGTAAGTACGGTAATGTTTTCATTCATTCGATTATTTTTCAATAATGTAGTAGTGGGCGTCGATTGCGGTTCCTCTCGCGTACAGTGTAGCAGAGTAGCAGAGCTACACGTGATTATTCCCCATATGAAAATGTCGCTCTATACAATAATATAATGAATTTGTTATTATGTAAAATGTATTTGTAATTTCGCTGCATTTCATAGAAATAAATACTAATTGTGGGTCCAGAGGAGATAATTACGATTACTCTGCTATGATTATCTTCTGGGTATACTGAAATAAGCGTCATTGCTAGATTTTTAGAAACTATGACATCACTTGTCTGACATAACCAAGCAGTGGTTCACATATAACACTATGCTCTATTTATTACCCAGATTCATTGTGAATGATATTGTGAGTATGCTGAAATATTCACCAAGCCTCCACAATTGGATGATTTAACGGACGAGGTGCGGGAACTACCAAGGGAAAGTCTTCTGAACTCGGTATGGGTGGAGGGTAATAGTTGACCTGCTGTCGGAGGTGGAGGAACCGAACATTGCCTATTATGTCATGTGATAATCTGTTCAGCTCATTGTCACTGGCTGAACTCCTCACTCAGTACTTTTGTATCGCATTTACGGGAACGGTTAAAGTCCAAATAAAGGATTGCCCCTTAAAACTGATATGACCCTAAAGAATGCTGCTAGGGAGATGTCCCGACACAAGGATGACAAGGATAATGAAACAATCGTGGTTCAATGGAAGGACAACAGCCTTATTACTTCCATGTCTAATTATGTTGGTATTGAGCCAAAGCAGACAGCCAGTAGATGTTCACGTACAGAGCTGAAACGAGTCTACATCCAACGACCCTTTATTATGCGACAGTACAACCTAACAATGGGAGGTGTTGACCGTCTCGACCAAATCGTATCTACATATCGCACGGCCATTCGATCAAAGAACTTGTGGTGGACAATCTTTGCTTATGGTTTAAATGTTATGGTGCAGCTAGCCTGGCTGCTCTACCGTCATACACAAGCAGCGGAAGACCTACCACTCGATATTCTTGGGGTACACCGTGCCATCGCCACTCTGTACCTCTCGCATGCGACCAAATCGGGTCTGCGAGCATATCTGGCCGTGTTCTAATGCTATCCGATTTGACAGAAAGTTTGCAGAAAGAAAACGACGAGAAAATTAAGAGTAGGGCTTCATAATCGTTGTTTCGTAGCATTTCACCAGCCATAATGCTTTTAGCCAAATTTATTGGCTTCGAGAATAGTGATGTAGGTCAAAAATGTACGTTTATAATAGTCAATAATGTAGAACTGATCGTATAATATTCGAATAATGTCAATAAATTGTGCCCAATGCATGTCAATTAGTCACATTCTATGTACGCAAATTTTCCATATCTTGCATAAGCTAGGTGTATTTCAGCCATTCATTTTTTCTTCTGGTTATTTCTACAACCAATTCGTATTTTTAAAGATGGTTATTAATAAATGGTGATACTGCCTAATTACGTTTGATGAATTATGATATCTCAGTGATAGATTTTAAGAGTAGACGTGTATACAGTTCATTACATATAAATCGGAAACATATACCTCTCGTGCCTATTGTCCCATTTTAGGACGCATACAAAAATCGATATATTCACAACAAAATTAGTATTTAGTAAAAAACCTTCGTATAAGATTATTTTTTTCCAACACATAAAAAACTTGCACCCGATGAAGTATACTTGATATACGAAAGCTTGTGTTTATCCTTATATAGTTGGTCAGCAAGGTGTTACCTTTGTATTTTCGTATTTACGACATGGTTAACACGACAACCCACACTTCTATGTTTTAAAAAAAACCCCTACGTGGAAAAAAACATAAATTCAGGCATTAACGGGTTGAGTACATAATTACACAATCCAAAAATCTATAGACTATATGTATACATACAGGCAATCCGTTATATGAAACAAAATTTTACTATTTGACACAAGACCACGACATGAATTACACATTGTACCCAGTGATAACATTTAAACCGAATAATGTTTTGTTGCAAGTTATGGTTGTACCCCCTATTCGCAAATCACATAGTGTATAACAATAATCGTGGTATTTTTCAAAAACGAAAACGAAATAATAATATTACTTATTAGGGTATAACGGTTAATGATCAATGTCCAGTGAACAATCTAATAATAAATAACGTATAACAATAACTTAGAAGATAAAGGCCGACACTGTTATGTAGACTGGTTTATTGATCACAAGCTTTTGCATTAACACTATGCTTCCTCAGGTAATGAAAGTGGAATTACAACGCAGGTGTATATATACAAACATGGCGCCGGACGTCTAGGACGCTTTTGTGACAGGCTGAAAAACGCGACGTGAATCATTTGTTCTGTGGTATGTTAGTTCAAAGTGTTACATGATAACGTTATAGAAATAGAACGTTGGTTATTTCTGTATCAAATGGAAATTATTTGTTTGAAATTAACGCGGTTATTTTCGTAAAAAATCATTACAATATTTTATAAAAATCTACATACTGGCTTCGTGATTACACTATCGGTTTGGGTAGCTTGGGTTTGTCTCACCCTGTATTACATACCTAAGCTGCGTACTGTGACCTTATTTCTAACTTAATAATTCGGACAGGCTCGGTCATTGTGATTGTTTATTGGGTAATTTGCGTAATAGTATAGACGATTACAAGAATGGACCGAGTATAATGCAAGCGACAACTCTATGTAGCCTTGGCCTGAATATTGGATTATAATAGAAAATATTCTAGAATTATTAGTTGACGGTGTTGACGAAATGTCGTTGCCAAACTTACAAGCCCTGCAGGCAAGCCAACAAATTAGCTCAATGCTGGGCAACGATAATGTTAAGGGCGATTTACACGGTGACAGAAATACTAGCAAACGGCGGCGACGCGGCCAAAGCGATGATTATTGCGACGATGACGATACATTTCTCGACGAGATCAAAGAGCAGTTCCGTTTGATGCGCGAAGATTTCGGCGCGAAGATTGGTTTGATGGGCCAAAAGATCGAACTATTGGAGGCGCGCTTTGAACAGCGCGAACAGAAACTGGACGAACGTTTTTCTATATATGGCGAAGAGTTACGTACTGTCAAGGCGACACTTGCTGAACACCGCGTGATTATCGAGGAGCTCAGAGAGGAAAAGAAAAACCTCGAAACTGAGCAAACGCAGTTGAAAGGGGAAATACGCGGACTAAAAGCGCGAGCGATCGATCAAGAAGCTCGCGGGCGACGATGTAATGTCATATTCAATGGCGTCGACGAAGAGAGGAATGAGAACGCGGAATTGAAGTTCAAATCCTTTATGCGTGAAAAGCTGGGAATCCCGGCGGATGATGTGGCAAGAGCACAGATCCATCGCGTACATCGCCTCGGAAAGGCTATACCGGGGAAGAGCCGTCCCTTAATCGCAGCGTTCGTCGACTATAAGGATAAGGAGTTGGTGAAGAGTAAGGCAACACGACTTAAAGACACTCGCTGCTCGTTGTATGATGATTATCCTAAAGAAGTTCGGGCAGCTCGTTCTAGCCTCGTCCCTGACTTGAAAAGGGCGAAGAATGGCGGTAAACGTGCCACGATCGCGTATCCTGCTAAATTAATTGTGAATGGACGGGTCGTTGAAGATTGCAGCTATTTGGACTATTAGACTTCCTCGTCGGGTCAAGCTAAGCTTCGTTAGTTGGAATGTTGACGGTGGTCTTGTATGGAAACTAAAAACTGAGGAATTCTGTAACGTTATAAATGGCTATGATATTATTTGTTTGGTTGAGTCGTGGATATCGATACGATTACTCTTGTGCTTATCCGGCTATGCCATTAAGAAAGTGCCAAGAAAACGAAGGAGTGGAGCTAAGAGGGATAGTGGCGGCATTGTGGTTATGTATAAAAATGAATTGGCCGAAGGTGTAAGGTTTGTTCAAACATGTGAGGACTGTATATGGTTTAGATTATGTAAAAACTTTTTTCGGCTGTCCGGAGACATTTATGTCTGTGTCTTATATATTCCACCAGTTCAGTCGACACACAGAGACAAGTCTATACAGATTTTTGAACATATAAGCAATGATATAAATAGGTTCTGCTTAAATACAGACGGGTCTGTTAACGAGATTGTTGTTACGGGGGATTTAAATTCCCGTACCGGATGTAGGGCTGATTATCTGTGTCATGGCATATTTACTGATGACGACACACGCACATCGTTATACTCTTTTCCCGAATGTAGTGATTATCCTATAGATCTACCAGTACGGACTAATCGCGACAAAATTGTTAATACGTATGGGAGCAAACTGATCGATTTGTGCAGAGAGACTGTGCTAAGAATAGTTAATGGAAGAGTGGGTCGAGACAACGGTGTAGGTGAGACAACATGTCACACTTATAACGGTAGTAGTACCGTCGATTATTTTATAAGTAGTTGTACATTGTTTGAAAGTATATTTGATTTTTCTGTGTGTAAGCCCA
Organism: Epimenia babai; assembly: GCA_011762755.2. NCBI lineage: Eukaryota > Metazoa > Mollusca > Solenogastres > Cavibelonia > Epimeniidae > Epimenia > Epimenia babai. The sequence goes on from WURV02009472.1 coordinate 12,404, forward strand.
ATGCCCCGTCCATACACTCGCCTATTGAACTACTATTAAAGTGTGATTTAGAGAAGTTAGATGCAAAGGTTTTTGTAAAACGAAGTAAGTTCAAATGGAAAACAGACAAGTGCCAAGATTATCTTAACCGATTGAAATCTCCCGAGGTGGCTAAGAATTTAGCTATTATAAGCGAGTGTCTGGACACGGTTGGCGGCGTTCGAAAGACCCCGGATGTGGATAGGGCGACATCCAACCTGAAGACCTGTACTTTAAATGCGGGTAAAGATCACCTCATTATTCAAAGTAATGTTTCACGACCAAAGTGTGACAGTTTCCAGAAACGATCCAATGCACTGTCGGGTAAAAAATGGTATGACATAGACTGTGCGCAAGCCAGATCTCGTTACCTAGCTGCGAGATACCGTTATCTCCAAAAGAGAAACAATTTTGAGGATAAAAGGGATTTCATTACTTGTCGTAGTTTTTACCGTAAAATATGTCGCACGAAATTATATCAATATGAAAAGCAAAGGGGACGAACTCTGGCTTCGTATAATAAGAATAACTCTAAACAATTTTGGTCATATCTGAAAGGGGAATATGGACAAAAGAGATCTAACATACCTGATTTCGACACGTATATATATTTTAAAAACCTTATGAACCCCGAGCAACGCACAATTACATATGGTCAAAATAGTAGAAAAACGCCAAATTCCGTACGAAGTACTAACATCGATAACATCCTCGATTTCCCTGCCTTCGAAATGATTCATTTCGCTGCGCATATGGATAGGCCGTCTAATTTTAGTAAATTGCGAGCGGTTAACAGCACTGAAGTGGCGGAGACAAATAGCGCTCTGGAACGAATAAGCAATGATGATTTGGTTTCAGATGCCACCTTGCAGGAAATTGATGGCATCGTACGCAAACTTAAACGAGAAAAGGCGCCTGGTGAAGATGATGTTTTGAATGAATTTTTAATTGAAAGTAAAGATACGCTATCATCACTCATAGCTGTCTTATTTAGTGTGATTTTACGTGCGGGAATGTTCCCCCAAGAGTGGGAGAATAGCGTTATTGTACCTGTACCCAGGAAAGAACACGTCACTCAACCCGATGCTATACGAGGTATCAGTCTCCTTAACGCTATACCCAAAGTCTTCACCAGTCTCCTTAACACTCGACTCGAGGGTAATGAGATATACGATGAGTGTCAGTTTGGTTTTAGACAGAATTCTCGCACAAGTGACGCCATATTCTCTTTTAAGGCTATTATCGATCTGACATTATCGCGCCGGAAGCAGCTTTTCTGCGCATTTGTTGACTTTCGTAAGGCGTATGACAACATTAATCGTGATATCCTCTGGTGTCGACTCATTGAAGAAGGTGTTAATGTAAAGTTTGTGTCCTTGCTTGGTAATATCTACTTCGGCTCACAGGCCTGAGTGTGGCAGGGTACTAAATATTCAGATTAGTTTTTCTTGCCCAATTGGCTTGAAGCAAGGGGATAGTTTGTCACCAACTCTGTTCGCCATTTTCATCAATAATTTACATAAGAAGCTGCTTGAAAGGAAGCAAGGATTATGTTTAAATAATGACAGACGTATATGTGCATTGTTGTATGCTGATGACGCGGCAATTTTTGCGGAGTCTGCGACAGGTTTACAATCGCTTCTGGATCAGCTTAAGGTATATTGTGACGGGATGAGCCTGACCGTTAACCAGGGGAAAAACTAAGATAATGCTATTTCGTAAGGGAGGAAGAGTACCCGCGGGAATTGCTTTTTATTACAAAGGTAAACAATTGGAAATAGTAAGAAAATTCAGATATTAAGGATTAACATTAACTAGTGGTGGAGCATTATCAGAAGCTCAGGTAATCCTCGCACAACAGGCAACTAAGGCCATGTTTTCTTCAAATAACAAGCTTTGTAGTTTTAAATGCGTTTCTCTAGATACTCATTGACGTCTTTCAAAAGCAGGTTGAGCCCATATGCTTATATGGTAGCGAGGTGTTGGACGTTGACCCAGGCGATGCTGCCAACCGTATCTGATATCTGAAACGGTGTCTCGGCGTCCGCGAGTTGACGGTCAATGACTTTGTCTATAACGAATCTGGCCCACAGCCCCTAACTTTGATGGCAGAACACAGGGCTGTAAAGTTTTGGGTGAAGGTGATGGGACAAACAGACGTCAACTATACGCGGATACTCTATAGACAGCTCCTTTCTACTTCTGTAGAGCGCCCATCAGACACTACCTGGGTAACCTCGCTTCAGGCGTTGATAGAACGAGCTGGTTTCGGCGATGTTTGGCATAGACAGGACGCCACAGCAAGCTTTCTAAATGACTTCAGACAGAGACTTACAGATATGTTTACACAGGGAAGAAATAGTAGGATACAAGAAATGAGTAAAGCGCTCCTGTATAAGCATCTAATCTATGAGGGTGGGCGGGAGAAGTATCTGACAGTTGTAATGGTACCGACCCACAGAAAGGCGATGACAAGACTAAGAACGTCGTCACATGACCTAATCATTGAACGAGGGCGATGGACGAAACCGCGTCTCGAGATATCGCAAAGAACATGCCCGGTGTGTGCTCAAGATATTGAGGATGAGTATCACATGGTTCTTATCCGCCCCACATTTAAACACATACGTTCAAATTAATTAAAAATTGTTATGTCAACAGACCTAGCGTTTTTAAATTTAGCCAGCTATTGACAACGACAAATGTGACGGAATTGAGGCGGCTTGCCAAATGCATATATATAATGATGCGGGAGAGAGCCCGGTTGGTGTAAAATCTGTTTATTGAAATTGAACTTACTGATAAATTTTATAATACTTTATATTATGATGCCATATTATAGAGTTTGTTGTAAATTGGCGAATTCTGAATCCACAATAAAGGCAGCAACAAAAATCCATACACTGAAGGGGTCAACACATACATGCCCTGCAGAGCGGCGACATTATCCTAATTTGCGATAAATACTTATCTCTTCATTATAACTCTATTCTAAAATCAACAAAGCGGACAACAGGACGCTATCAGAAACAGTGCTCGTTGATTGCATATAATGGCCCCAGTTTGTGCGTTGTAAGATAACATCAGGTCAATATAATCAATGTATCATAAGTTTGATATCAAAGCTATATTGTCACAACATTCCAGAGGTCAAAGATAAACCGTAACGATTGGTTCAATTTAGATCAACGATCAGGTCAATATAAAGCGCAATGTCGAAACAGCAAGACAGTTAGGAAACGACTACAGATGGCTCCGTTAGTTGGGTCTGCTGCAAGCAGACAAAAATTAAATGTAAGTCACGTGTTAAAATAATCACTAATGCAGGTTAATAACTGCAAAAATATCTACAAAAGGCGTAAGGTATACACGGACATCGACGAGAAACTCGACAAATATGCGTTAGAATATATGTATTGTGAGAGAGATATGTGTTCTTATTTGAAAAGTTGTGGATTTTGGTTTAATTTTAAGTACAAGTTTTTTCACCTCTCTGAATACTGACGTCTGTCACTCACCAATTAGCAGTCAATCATATCATCGGAAACACTTGTCAAGTTCGTTCTATGAATTTCTAGCAGTTGACGCGCTTCTACGGGTATTTCTCGCAGCTGACGCACTATTGCAGATCGGGCTAGCACTTGCCGCACAATTTCAGTCCATTGTTATCGGAGCTTACCCAACGACCCGGCTAGCAGTTGACGTATAATCCGGCCAAGTAGTTCCAGCATGATACCACAACCATGGGCAATTTTTCCACTATAGTTTCATTAGATAGTGCCAGTTGAGAAAATTTTTAAGTCGTACAATGTGCAATTCTTGTTTTTCTCGTGAAATCTTATGCTGTAGTTTAGATGGTTTTAGATAAGCCATATGATCATTTCTTCGACCCGTGCACTCGCATTGATACACTCTGCAGTCTGCACACATACTCCTCAATAATGGGCTCTGATTATTGAAGCTTAACCAATGATTGTAGAGTTTGCATGTTGGAATCGTAAGTTAAAACGAATATGTAATATGAAGTTTTCTCTAGATTCCAAAATACAAACGTATTTGTATATCGTTGTACGACACCTCGCAGTATGTCAGTTGCATTTGTCTATGCACGCCTCTACGGCTTGTCAGACATGTAAGGTACCCGTAGCCAGAGGCCATACTTCGAACATTATTCATCATCTCTGAAGTGTGGTGACCACGTGACCTAGAGCAGCATTCAAGCTTAAGCTCTGATTTCCGAGTTTGTATATTAGAATCTAGATTAAACTTCATTTTACATATTCATTTAATCTTACTATTGCACGCGATGTACAAAAACCGTACGTATTGAACTAGAATAAAGTACACAGTTGAAATTCAGGTCAGTCGCGCATTCTCAAATTATTGCGTTGTATACCTCTTGTTACGGAAGCAACACACTCGTAGGACAGAATAAGTAAACTGCAACGATGTATGTATAATATGGTGTATTAAGAACTGATCAGTTCGGTCGTGATGTAGGAGTTTAGTTGGGTGGCGTAGCGCATTTAAACGAGATGGCTTACAAAATCCTATAGTACCAATTCTCTCTGTGGCAGTTTAGATGGGAGACTTGGGGGAATCATATATGTTTAGTATGGGCTACCTAGGATGGTTAGCCCACTGGTTTGAAATTTATGAGCATCTTTATGATTCTGAAAAATGTTAAGTAGAAGATTTATAGACCACAAGTATTAGCGATTTATACGATTTACAACGAGTGTTTTTGGAGCAGCTATGATACCTTCGACTCGCATTTCCAACATGATATCAGGCGTCTACCCATTTCGGAAACAACTTTACTCCAGCAATCGGCGATAAAAGACTCGCTGAAGATCATGGCAGAAAAGTCGACTGGAGGACGATGACGAACCCGCGTCCAGTCCTCTCACCACTCGACTAACTGCTTCCCCCGTCTGCTCGTTGTATCAGTTAAGTTGGCGAGGTTACTGGGGGTTTTTTATAGTATTTTGATAAGGAGAGGATTAGTAGAATCTCTAGTATGTGGGTATACCTCGTCAAGTGTAGTGACCATATGTAGGTATGACACGCGCGCAGAATATATCTACAAGATTCCGACATAGGGAAACGTTTATCTATTGGTGTATGGCGTACGTGTCACCTCCCCTACACATAACACATGACAAAGTTTCTAACCCGTGATCTTTCGGTTATGAATCTAGCGCTCCCACCACTCGACTAACTGCTTCCCCTAACTGTTTGGTGTTTTAGTACAGTTGGTGAAATTTTAGGTTTTTTATAGAATCTTGTACTTGGGAGAATCAGCTGAATATCACCAGAAATGCACAGAAAAAACCTTTTCTGTATACAAACCAGACATAAAGGTTTTCTGTGCAGTTTTACATCTCCCGTTGTTGATACATTTGCATAAATAACGCACTCATCACAGAGTTGGTAGAGTCCCATGCAATGGAATATCAGATGCAGGGTTCAAATCAGAATACAGAAATTTACCAAATGAATTTTTGTGTATAGAGCATAATATGTTTTTCTGACCTGATTGCTCCGGTTGACTTGGCTTTAAGTAAACAAGATTAATTTTGGCCCATTTGAGAATATGTACTGGAAAAGTAAAATTGTCACCAGTTTACATAGAAACATTTGATAATTTAATCGTGGTTCGGGAATCCATTTTGGCGAGGTTAGGAACACTTGGGTAATTATCGGTGGAAGGGTTAACTAATTACTAGACCTGATGGGCCCCATGTTACATATCTAATCAGTTACGTGGTGAGTTTATTTTTTTTAATAATACAGTCTTCATTTGGGCCACAGGACACGGTTTTTCCAGGCATGCCGTATGCAATGTATGCAACTAGGGATGTCTTGATTTACCACAGCACCTGACACATCACCAGTGTCATTACATTTGTATGTTTTCCATGCTCTCTGTATGTCATGATGACGTTACACGAATCAGGAGGCCTGCAGGCACTGCGTCGCGTGATTCTTCATCAGTGTCTCTACATCGGTGACCCAGCTCTCAGCCAGCTCTCACTCGTGGCACAGACCCTTGAATCTCTCCAGATAAGCGCTTGTCCGGGCATTTCCGAGATGGGTCTTTACAAACTCGCTCAATTACGGTTCGTTACGCGTATAATTTATGCGGTCAGCATACTATCACCATTGAGTAATATGAATGAAACCATGCCGGTGTGTTTTCATTACCCCACCCCACACGGTATAAGGAAACTTAATATGAAAACAGCCGCATTTTGGGGATACGAAGGCATTTCTCGATATTGCTGCAATTTTAGGCTAATTTTTTTTCTGATAACATATTATTATTATAACAAGGGAATGAAGTATATCGCTTATTACACTTGCAGTCGATTCCACGCTGATTTTTAAGGTAATAAACAGTCACTCGTCCCGATGTGCCTGGTCTAGCCATTATTACTACTTATATTTTATTTGCAAAGAAAAAGCGCTTCAACCCCGTCTACTCATTAGGATCAGGGTAGTCCTTGCAGTGTGGTTACGTAAGAGCTTCTTTCTGTGCCCGAGATGCTCTCTGCGTGATCTCTACCGGCGCCCACCTCCACGCTATCTCGTCACGTCGTGAATAATCATCCACCGTCACCATGGAACGAGTGGCGTGTATGGTCAAATGTCCGCTGTTTACCCAGACTCTCTGCTTCCCATCACGGTGTTTCCCCGCCATAATAATAAATCCGGCTTATCCATTCGTCCTGTTAACCACAATATACCCGAGCCTAGCTTTATAGAGGGTCAGTGATGACACCGCGTTAATCTCACCACCACCCCCGGCTGCCTACACACCTCAGCTAAGACAACTTCGCGGCGTGAGTGAAGAGTCTGATATACAAATCAGTACAGTGAAAGAGTTCTGTAGAGATTCGAGACCCACCACGCCCGTCATGCTCTACCGACAGAGATATCTGTTGTCATCAGCAGGTCAGACTTTGGACTCTGCAGAAGCACTCGACATGCGCCCTGCTAACTAAATATATATACCACTTTCATTTCTCATAAACTACCTTTGGTGATAATAAGTAGATGGTTTGAAGACCAAAACACACACACCGATGATTTTAATCGGCAATTTATTCTACTTTAGTCGTTATAATTCAGGCAATTTTGATCGTAATAACACGTTTGTGCTACACCACGGTCATTACACCGATGGTATACTTTCGATTCCATCGCGACCCGCTCCAGACATTCCGAAACGACTTAGTCGCTCTCTTCAACATCGGTCGCATCCTTGCGTAACAAGCAGGCCGTACTGTGATGCACCCGCGTGATATGGTACCCGCGTGAAACGCAATCAGAGATCGTCTGGTTTCCGGATTTATGTATTTGTAGTCATAGTAGGTACTCGACGTTTTTGATTTCGGGTAGAGCTGGTGCCAGTCGTATCCGTAATCGCTGTGTATGTAATGGCCGCTGATCATATACGTCCCCGGTGGTGCGGGGCCCTTGCCTCCAGCTCGTACAGTCGTGCAGGTGACGGCCCTATACGAGCTGAAATGGATAGTTAGAGCGAAGATGGTAACTTTATTTCCATTAACAACATCGCAGCTAATAGAGCTTATGAAATAAAATTTTTGTGAAAGCGCATCAACCACAGCAGCACACTTTATTGCCACTAGTGTGTAGGTTTATTTTATCAAAAACGGCACCAATAATGTAATAAATTGTCGAGTTGTGAGAGATGTGTATTTTTGTATAAAATTTACCTTTCTATGTACAGCTTTTCTGTTATGGCCGTCAGCTAATCACTTATTCCCGATTGCTGGAGTAAACCTGTCTCTAAAATGGGCAGTTGCTCGAATTTCTGCGCTGATGATATGCAAGTGTCATAAGAATCGTATTGGTGCTGAATAGGCCGCATTTGAAAGTCTTACCTAATAGTTGTGGTCTATTAATGTACTTTATTCGACCCCTTACCTTTACAAACCGTTGGATAACTATCGTGTCTAAACATTTGGATATCTGCGATAAACGCTATTGAGGAAGCAAGAGCCTATAATATGACAAAAACCAAATGTAAAGTTACTATAGCTGTATATTGTCTTTTAAAGAAGACAAGACTATGGCCAATATCCTGGACTAATTGTCACACCGTTAGGCGCTTGTGTGGTTTCACGGGAAATTTTTTGGTGAATTTACTAACTAAACTTTACTTGTAAATTTCGTTTCTTGTAAGGTACATGGTAAAACTTTGAGACTCTTGTAACATCCAACTATAACAAATCCGAGCTGGAAATTGATGTGGATCGTGGGTGAATTCAGAACGTGTGGCATAACCATCGCCAATATATCGTTCAATTGTGTCAAAACTTGAAGACATCTTCGCTGTCCCTTTGCCCCATGCGATTACCAAGATTAATATTTGAACACATGTTCACAACAAATAATAAAATTTTATTTGGAGAAGGAGTAAGTTAAAATCCTCACCCGCCCGAGCAAGTAACGGAGTTTCTCGATTGCGTATTTGTGCATCTCACTCTGTACGCCTACAAAAAGACAGTCAACATTTATACATTACCTAGCGATCATTTTCTGATATTTTATAAACACCACTTTGCAAGGTCATAGTCGAAACCTTGGTTTAAATGAAATAATTGTAATATTGTCAATAAAAAGTAACATTAACGCTTTATAGACTTAAGTACTAATATAAGACTATAAGTATTTATATCTACACAAGCTGTGGTGTGCACTTATTATTCGTCTTCTGCTATCTCTTTGTAGAAGGTAAAAGTAGAAGGTGTTTACAAGGTAAAAATTTATACAAATGCTTATGTTATTCCTTTCGACCAGTCTTAGAGGGGCCGCCTTTTTGTATTATACGATATGGCCGAAGCAGTTACTCCCATCTCGACGATATGGTAACAATTCAGACGAGCTTTTCAGGCGAGGCATATAATTCAAAGGCTCGCGGTATATTTAAGAAAACTGGCTTATCAAACCAGTTCCCTATCAAGCTATGAAACGCAGCTCAAATTAGACAAATAAATTCAGCCGACGTCAGACAGACGTTTCATATACAAATACAGAACTTGCAGTACTCACATCGATTGCCTGAATCACGACGCAGATCGCCACTACGATGCCGAGGAACTTGTTCATGTTTTCTAATCGAGTGTCCCAAACTCTGTTAGCAGACTGTCCTACTTGGGTATTTTATAATGATTGTAAATCCTTCTCCCCGATAAGAGGCTCTTCGGAATAACAGGATATCGGTCGCCATTGGATGGATAAAAAATGGAACAAATCGCATTGTCCAATGGTTCGAGTTTTCGATAATCCACGACCCAGTAAATATATCAAAATACAACAAATTGTTTATTTAGTCCAGAAGACCTCGCTTTATCGGAGCCGAACTTGACGATTGATGACGCAGGTATAGACTACGATTAGATAATCACGTGTTTGTCTGACACCTGATGACGCATTCATAACTTTGTACCACGATAAGGGAATGCTATCGTTATATAGTTACGTCTTTTTGGCCTAATTTGTAGCGTATTGCGTCAATAAAAGGGCATTATGATCTCGTTATCGCAGTCATAGGCTGTATATTTGTCTAATTCATACGAATTAGATGGACGGATTGCTATTTTGAATTCTCAATCAATTGTATGCAATCTTGTTATTTTATTGTGCCCCGTAACTTGTATCCGTCGTGGAAACACACTGGCCCGTAGCTTAATCGTGGTTATACGATATATACGATAGGCCTATGACATCTCGATAGTAAATCGGTCTATAGCGATGATGTTGAGTAGGATCTCTAATGTTGAGATTTCAACCACAGCTCAAATCGAAAGACATCACGTGATTCTATTCCCTCTGAATTCATGCCAACCAAATGTATAAGAGACAAAGAATTTCTTGAAAGTATATAGACACATTCTCTAGAAGTTTTATCAACGGCAAGCAAATAGACATATGAGGCATTAATAAAAGGAGATATTGACCACTGGTGTGTACATAGAGGGCGAAAGTGTCCGTCAAATACGTATTTATCATTGCACCCGTATAAAGTTCAACATTGACGGATACTGGCCAGTCATTGTGACGAAGTGCACAGTTGTTTCCAGTGTACTCGCATTTATTAATCATTTCTGCTGTCTAACCCCGTACGTGCAGCTTCAGACCAAAATGGCAGCTTAAGAATAAAATAGACAGAATGTGGCACCGTGGTGTTATCAAGTATCTGGCTATGAAAGCGTCAGCCCCAAATGACATGGATACTGATGTTAGTGGATAATTCTACATTAATAATCCACATTTGGATGACAGACGATATTACACCAGGTATGACGTCATAAATGCCGATGAGAAGTTTTTTTAGTGTATCAAGATGTGGCCATCTATAAAATGGGTATCCGAGCGGCGCAACATCGTTGGACTATGTGTGTGTATAGCGTAAGGGGGACTATGGTGAAAATTTGGAGGAAAATTCACAGAACAAAATCTATACCTCTGATGGTATAGGTTTTTTTGTGCATTACTCTCCAATTATCCATAGACCCACATTGGCTACTCCCCATTACCATCACATTATTATGTTGAAAATTAACCACCTAAGAATCTCTTTCAGAAAAGGCATCATGGTCAGCCTATCAACTTTTCAGTAGAAGTACATGTCTTTTGTTTAAGAATATGCTAAAATATATATTCATAAATTATTTGCAAATCGTTATGTCAGTTTTTACAAGATTTAGTTTTTTTTTCAGAAATCTGAAGTCCTTACGGATATATAACCTCCCGCGCGTGAAAGACATGGAGAGTGTCGTGGAATTCTTACAAAAATCTTTACCCAAATGTGACTTGCAACTAACAAAGCCTTCAGAGACTCGGCTCTAAAGTTTAAACGTAGCCTTCAGAGACTCGGCTCCAAAGTTTATACGTAGCCTTCAGAGACTCGGCTCTAAAGTTTAAACGTAGCCTTCAGAGACTCGGCTCTAAAGTTTAAACGTAGCCTTTAGAGACTCGGCTCTAAACTTTAAACGTAGCCTTCAGAGACTCGGATCTAAAGTTTAAACGTAGCCTTCAAAGACTCGGGTCTAAAGTTTGAACGTAGCAATAAAAGACGGTTTTTTCGGTGTTTCTTTTATGAATGCGTAAAACTACAGACCTCTACGTCGTCATCCCATTGTAAATAATTAACTATCGTCGACTTCGGCGACATATGTCGCCCGTCTGTCGAAGTTTGGATCCAGTTACATAAATGGAGGAAGGTTATTTGTCTGCCCAAACTCGGCGAGTTTTTCGCAGTAGGTTAGAGATGTGTTTCAAGGATAATTATTGTCAGAGACGTGTTTGTAGAAAGTGGCAGTCAGTTGGTATTCAAAAGCGCTGGAAATTGTCATTAGTGTATGGGAAATAACATAGCAAGGGAAGTAATGGACCTTTCCACAGCCTTGATTGACATAACCTCTCGGGCGAATAGCGTGACTGATAGCGGTCACATGATATTAC
>WURV02009583.1:0-23911 GCA_011762755.2 Epimenia babai
TCCCTCCCTCTCTCTCTCCAGTTGCGACCCTTTTCACTTTATTATCATTGACCTTTTTAGCCTCTTTAATGTCATTCGAAACAATATTTGCTAACACAAGTTACCTGATGACTTCCTTTGGTAGTTTTGATGGACTTACTCCGTTCATCAAATACTCGTTTTTTCGGCGTTGATAAAACTTTAAGTATCTTCGGGGTCTCATCTTTATCATGTTTTTGGATTGTTTTCTTCTTTTCACGTTCATATCGCTTTGCTTTTTTGTAATATCGATCTTTCTTATTGAGCTGCTCTTGTAAGTTACAGATAGCCTCCTTTGTCTGGCTGTCTCCCTGCTTATTCGTTTTCTTGTTCTCATTGGTGGCGTAAATAATTTTATCGACAGCAGTGTTTTCGTTGACGACCCAGCTGCTTCAACGCCGCTCTAAGTGGAGCTAACCTGATTTTCGTCAGACACAATAGTGTCCCTCTCCTTTGCTAGTTTTTTCCTTAGGCGATATGCCCTAACATATCCCGTACATTTTTCCGTCTGGCATTTGCCTCCTCCTTACTCCTCTGAGCAATGGGTATATAATTTGATTGTGACCTTTTCTCTCTCTTTTCTTCTGTACGCTGCGCCATCGTTTGCCTTGTTCCTCTCACGATGGGCTTTCTGAATTTCCGCCCTTGTTTTTCCCATGTTAACTCTGAAAGCAAGCGCACTCTACATTTATAATGCATTGTTATTGAAAAAATTCATTTATAAATACACTCAAAAATTAAGTATTATTATTATATGTATTATTCGACATTGTTATCTATTTCGTGCTCACTGTAAATCTACATAGTTGTATCTAACATTGATCTGTATTACATGTATACTGTTAGGTGTGAATTTTACATAATTTAGGTAATTACATTATAGTCTTAGACCATTAGGCTATTGTTTATGTAAAGTGTGTTTGACAGCTAAGCTGGTAAGTACACTTTAATCAAATAAATTTCATTTCATTTCAATCTGCCACATGCAGTCATTGGACTGGATTGTTTTTCACTCTGCTTTATCTATGATACTTAGCGTATAACCATGTTGACGTGTTGATATTAAGGCAACATTTTTATAGTCATTATTTTTTGGCAATGATGTTTACAATATTTTCTTGTATGAAATAAACCAAGAAATAAAATAAATAAAAAGTCCGCTGTGATTACTGTTATGACATTAAAAGTTTATTCAATGCTACTGTATCTGTATATTTTATTGATTCAACGCTACTGTATCTGTATATTTCATTGATTCAACGCTACTGTATCTGTATATTTCATTGATTCACCGCTACTGTATCTGTATATTTCATTGATTCTACGCTACTGTATCTGTATATTTCATTGATTCAACGCTACTGTATCTGTATATTTCATTGATTCAACGCTACTGTATCTGTATATTTCATTGATTTAACGCTACTGTTTCTGTATATATTAGTCAGAAGGGCGTAAATGGTTGTAACTGAACATGACTTCCATTGCCCCTGATTTCTTTGTTGGCCATAAAAGCAACCAGTGTACTTACCAAATTTTTAGTTCGACTGAGCTTATGCTTGGTGAGCTTTTCTGATTGGACTTCGTCCTTCATCCATCGTCTCTCCGTCCGTGAGATGTCAACCTTTGTTAAAAAAAATCTTCTCAACAACCATTCATTCATCGTAGAGCTTTGACCCTTCGTATATTCTCCTAGGTTTGTTGTCTCAGATTAGTTAAGCTTATCATCAATTTGATTCAAGGGAAGTAATGACTATGTTTATTTATACTTTTATGTTTTTATTTTATTTTATTTTTATTGGCACGCTATTATTCACTTTATAGAATTGTATCGACTACAAATTATAGTAACTGATTGATTGCTTTCAGACAAAGTTCTCAAAAAAATTGCTTTATTTTTACGTAATGCTCTGATTTCCTGTATATCCCAGCATCAACATGTCTATATTTAATCAAAGCAGACAGCATGGCTAATATTGTTTATCCAATAACAATTAAAATGTCTTATGTAAATCGTTGTGTGATTTTCATCTATACTTTGTTATGTCTGATCTTTGAGGACATCATTTTAATACACTGATTCTCCGGTAGTTTATTTAATCTTATTTATTATTTAATCAATTTTTCAATATTTTTATATCCCGCACCATCCAGTCCTTTTTCTAAATGTTTTTGATGTTCCATAAGTGTTTTTCTGGCTTTGTCGGCCTTTTGTTTTAATATCCGAATGAGTGTTTTGAGTCATGTATAGCTTTTTGTTTTATATCAGGATGCCTGATTGGCCTGTCGTCTTAATATCCGAGTGTTGGTAGGCCTCTGATCTTCTGTTCATTTCTTCCTTTTTAAGTCTTTCTTTTTTTTTGGTTTTTACTTATTTTGCGACAGATGCATTTCTAAAGTTTTCATTTATATTCCAGCATCTTAATTGATTATTTCATACGACATTTTTTATTCTTTCTCCGTTTATAGCTTATGCTCGGTGAGCTTTTCTGATCTGATTTGTCCGTCGTCCGTCCGGCCAATGTAAACATTTCCTTTAAAAATCTCACAAACCTTTTCCGGTAGAGCTTTGGCATTTGGCAGATATTCTCCTAAGGTTGGTCTCTTTTAGATTTGTCGACCATATCCTCATCCCGCCAAGGGAAAGTAATTTCTGGCGATGTCTGTATTTTACAAATCTCTGTGCTTTACAAATCTCAACAATGCTTGTCGCAGAGCTCTCCCATTTGGGATATATTATCCTTCGTGAGTCTCTTTTAGATTTATTAAGTGTATCTTCATCAGGCCAAGGGAAGGTATTTTTGGCCGATGCTTGTAATTTTACTTTATAGCTTGAATTTTTGAAATGCTTTTCATGTTCCAGGAGGGTGTCGGCCATTTGTTTTGGTATCTAAATGAGTGTTTTGAGGCCTATTTGGCCTGTTGTTTTAATAGCCGCATGTCAGTTGAACTATTTTGCCTTTTTCTTCTTTAGTTTTTGTTTTTTTCTTATTTCTAGTTTTGTTTTTATGGTTTGTATTGATTTTTTATGAGTAAATGCTGTTGATAGTCACAGTTGATCCCTAATTTCCATAAATAAGCCATATTTGAACTATGCATCACTATACAGTATAATTTGTCAATTCATCATAGCCTGTATTCTAAAAGTGGGAGTTGAGTATTCAGGATGTAATGTAACTATATTATCTGTATCTTATATGTCCAGTAGTGTGGTGTGCACACAGCGGGCACCATTCAAATGTAAAGCATTCATTCCACCCTCGAGTAGACATCCCACTGAGTGATCTACACTAGCATCAACTTAATACACAGTCTATTCTGTGTCATGGAGAGCCTCGTAAATGTACAAGAAGTAGTAGGATACTTGCTGTTCAGTAACATTGAAAAAGTAATTCTCGCAGGATGAGATTGTGGGAGAAGCATGTAACTTCAGATGCAAAAGTGTCGGCTATTACTATTTATTATTTACAGTAGATTACTCATATGCTGTATTAGTGGTGTTCTTTTGGTCTTAATGTGCGCATTCTAGATACAGTAGAATCTATGTATAAGCCCATGTATTTTATTGAAGATTTAAGGAGGCATGTGTAATTGTCGATGTTAATTTTGCGTAAATTATATCCCGACATTTGTTAGATAATGGTGTTTGTTTTCGTAGTATTCCGTTTTAAAAGGTTAGTTTTGTACCAGAATGTGAACAGAGGGAGTATATCATTAGTCTTTGTTATAGATTCCCGTGGGGTTAACCATGTTGTCCTATTATGTAATCGTCGCTAAAGGTAGGAAGATCCTACTTCTGTAATGTTATTTACGTACAGCAAGAATATCATGGGACCAAGAACTGATCTTTGAGGAACACCTGCGGTGATAGGCATAGATGGTGATAACACGTATTTGCCTCAAGTGGTTGCAAATGGTTCGTGAGGTAGCTAGATATTAGTTTTACAGATTGCGGATGGAAATTAAAAGTATTGGCAAGTTTAAGAAAAAAGGCGATTGGGCGATGGTTAGAGGGGTTGTATTGGTCTTCCGATTCGTACAAAGGAATCACAAGAGCATTTTTCATACCGATTGGAATGATCCAGATACAATAATTTTCTTTATAATGGACGTCGGGAGAGAAGTACTGGGCATAATAGTTTATAGACACAAGAGGGTAATTCATGTATTCCCCCTTTTTTCTGATGTGGCAGGGCATTGAGAGTTAGCTTTATTTCTTTTTCGGCTACTTCGCTAAATCTGAAGCCATTCCATTGCAGAGGGTAGTAGTCAGATTGGGGATTTAAGAAAGTGTTCATGATTTATATTCGATCCTTTGTGTTCATGATTTATATTCGATCCAATGTGTTCATGATTTATATTCGATCCAATGTGTTCATGATTTATATTCGATCAAATGGTACTGACGAAGGTATTGGGGCAGTTAGCTATATCATGGTTATTTGTTAGTACAGATGAGGTGGTAGGTAATTTTAGTTCTGATATGTCACTATCACATTTAGTTTTAGAACTCATTGTGGTAGCCGTGTGAGTCAGTTAAAATATAAGCAAATCAAGTGGTAGCACCTTTATGAATCACCTGATGAAGAATGTTCTAACATTCGAAAGCTTGTGATCTATATCTCCGCAGTGAGCCATAAAGGTGTTACCACTTAATTTGCTTACATTTATTTTTGTTAGTAAGGCTAATTATCACGTTCCATACATCATTCTGCTTGGATTTGGTGGTAAGGTTTGAGTAAAGGTTGTGTTAGGCTCGTCTTATTTCTCGATTGACTTCATTGCGTTGATTTGTATATTTCCTCCAAACTTGGTGATTCCTCAAATTGTTTCTTGGCTTGGTTGAATGTCCAGTTAACGTTGAAATCGCCCAATAGAACAAGATGGCTGTTGTTAATAGATGGGTAGGTTAGCGCATTTTCTAAACATTGTATGATATTTGTTATGTGAGTTTGTGGAGGACGGTAGTAGGAAGCTAATACTATTGACTTGAAGTTGGTCTTGATTTTTGCCGATGCAGTATCAAATCCATCGTTAAACAGTTTCTCTACAGCGGACATGCGTGAGAAGGGTAGGGAGTCATATGTAGACCACCGGAGTTAGAACTAGTCCTATCGGAGCGTATGGGGTTTTATGTAACTTTATAGATTCGTTAGGATGCGAGCTGTTAAGGTTAGTTTCACTAAGGCAGAGAATATCGAGTTTGTGCAGGGGAAGAAAAGAGAGGTGATCATAGTGCCTGGGGAGTGATCGGTTATTAAGATGCGCAATATTTAGTGACTTTTGTCTTAGTAGTTTTATTGCATGCAGCGTGGGGTGCGGCAGAATTAGTCGGTGTGGCTTGCCCAGTGTGCTACAGTCCTGGGTAAATTTTCTTTATTGCGGGCCGGCCTCCTGAGTTGATGAGCGAATCACGACATTGTGTGATATTCCAGGAATACTTACCTTATGAGACGTTCTACGAAAATTCTCTTAGGAGTCTGATTAGGAGACATGAATTATCAATAAATTGAATTAACATTTTTTATGCTACAACTGGATACCTCAAGTAAGTAAACTTTCTCAAGACTTATAGGACTTCTTTTTAACTCGGAATTGTAACTGAAAATAGCGAATCTTGTTTATACAGCTCCTGAAATAGTATGATTATATAATACATAATTTATAGTATTATAAATATTTTATTATTGATAATTTCTTTATTATAATTAATAGTTTGAGTTAGATCCACCGTTTCCTCAGGTAATTGTTCACGAAGCAATCCAGCTTTTTGTTTGGCTTTTATTCGATACATAAAATACTGATAGAAGCCCCTTTTCATGATAATTGTTGCGCAGTGAGCCCTTACGAGACCTAAAGTGGGTAAACGGCGAGCTCTCCCGGTCACAGTGCCTCGTTCGATTGGTAAGATATCCGTCGACGTTTAGTTAGGGTTAGAGTTATTGATATTTATGATCGAGCGAATTCTTCGCCACTCGCTGACGAAAAGGCGTCCCTAGAAACGGCGTTCGGAGTCGTGCCAAAACGCGACAGGTCGCTTAGTGGGCGTCGCTTTATTTGTATGGCTGTTGTATTGTTAACAAACGCGTGGACGTTATCGCTAGTTAATGTAATGGCGATAAATGTTGACCATCTTACGAAATTGTCGGACACGAGTAAATGAATAGTTTAGCACTTTGGACAATATCTCTGTACGCGCTTGATATATCAACCGTATAATATAATCTGTATTAGATTTCTCTACTTAATATAATCAACTCGAAAGTACATCCAACAGGTAAGTATTCAAAATAAGTATGTATATTTTTGCATACTATTATAGGTGAATCTAGCTATTTCTCGCATGTTACAATTGTCACGATGAATTTTAAATAATGTTAGGTTGACATCCTGCTACATACAGTATTGTATTACGTATAGCATAGCCGCCATGTCACGGCATAGTAGAAATGCTAGATCAGTCAAACAGTACACGTCTAGGCAGAGTTGAGATCGCCTATCTTGAGAAGTACAGTTTGGCGCATTTCCCGACTGTGTTTTGTATGTAGGTCACGTAAGTGTACTTAATTTGTACCTACGCCTCTTACGTGATGACTCGCGATTTGAGTGGTGAAGGTCTTTCGGTAGCCTATTCTATCACTTCCGTTCGAAGTGAGGTTGAAGAAAAGTGAATCACTCTCTATGTTTGGTCGACGCGTTAGTCTAAGAGGAAATGAGGCGAGGGGGGGTACGGTTGCTCACTAACAATATATGGCGTACACGGGGGCTTGCTCTCTAATATCCCAATGATATTAAATTAGAAATAACAAAGAGAATAATTCTTTCTGATCGCTATTCTAGGACAGGTTGTCAATGACAAAACGTTCGTATGAGAAATCATAGATATAATTGTATAGTCAGTATTTAGATCATTGGATCTATTAGTAGAACTGTATAAGCTTAAACATTATCCGGTTCAGTGACCCCGTCATCGTGTCATGGCACGTTATGTATCATGCCACCCGGTGTAAGGTATTTAAAGAGAAGCGAGGGACCAAGAATATTCGGGGCGAGTCGTCCGCTTTAAGTTAGTCTCATGATATTGATTTCATCGACGTCTGGTAATTGGCAGACGACGTAGCACAAACATCTGTCGACGTCGGGTTTGACTGTTGACAATACTCGCGACCATTTTACACCTCGATGCCGGGTAATGACTCCGCCCCCTGAATGTGTATGTGCGTAGATGGCTTACTCGTTATCCACCTTGCTTTCTGTACATTCACAGGTCGAGATGGCCGTAGGGAGTGGAGAGCCCATCAAAATAGCCGAAAAAGTCTACGGGTCGTACCCACCGGCGTACGACATGTACACTACCTCAAACAAGGACCACTACTTGCAGTACAGTGAGTTTCATCGACAGTGACAACAGTGATGCGTTATAGTGTGGATTTATCAATGCGATATAATCATTACCTCAGCGTGTCGGTTTTCCAACAAATGATCCAAAATCTATTGTAAACCGAGATTTAATGATCGATATCGATATAGTGGACAAGGGGAGGTAATTTTATATCACCATATTTGTTCATACTCGTATTTTAGGTCTCTTTTTTGCAGATGCCCAGTGTTATAACAACTACCGCCACACGAAATTCTCTCGGCCACCGGTGTGCCGCGATGACGAATTATCAGATTCCCGCAAACTTCCATCAGCTCAGAAACAGAAAGGCACACGAAAGCCGTGTCCTGATCTGCGGCTAACGATATCCCCCGCTCCAATTGCACGTCGCTCTTCGCCGATTCCGTCAAAAGTGTGGGCCACCAAGATCGAACCCACGCCACTAAAATCGGCGGAATCGGCTCCGATCAGTTGTATGGACGACGGTCGTTATGTCGATAACTGGAGCGTTCACCTCAGCTACCTCTCACAGCCCGATTACATCGCCAAGCATTTCACTAACGAGAGAAAACCTGTTCCTATCTACCAACGCGCATCCCCGCCTTACAGTACGAGTTTGCCCATAAATATGAAACCAGTGGATTTCGGCGTAGAGAACAAACTCTCTCCATACAATGAAAACATCGTGCGACCTGTAACAGCTCCAGCTTTCTATAAACGCGGACCTAAAATTTCTTTAGTTCCGTACAAAGGCAGGAAGACTAATCCGAGTGTCACTCAAATGCTGGTGTCGCGGTTTACACCAGTTCGTGAAGCTCACAGCGTTAACGATATTCGCGAGGTCGATATGCGCGAACACCCCAAAACTACCCACACCAAAAATACAACTAAAATCGCTTCAAAACCTCGAAGATGCTCTAGTGCGCCGGGAAGTGCTGATCGTAACAGACCGCCTACTTGCAGACCACACACCGTGACCATCCCGTCTTCAATTGACGAAGACAAGCCGATAAGATCTAATCGAAGCAGGCCCCCGACGTTCAGACCTCACACTGTGACCTCATCTCCATTGGCCGAAAATAAATGGCATGATGTCCCTGATGACGATGTTGAGGACCAGAACGACATAGATGATGGATCATCCGTGGCAGACGACAACGCTGAGAATCTGTGTTACGATGATGCTGTCGTCAAATACGGATGGCGCGCTCAAGTGCCCGGAGACCCTTACGGCCTTGTGTGCGTGTTTTCATTTTATTGTTTTTAATTTTCGAAACCTAGATCATCTCTAGAGCGTCCCAAAAATGCAATTTTTTCGACGTCCTGCTACAAACTCAAAATCTAACGAATATACATGATATGGGAATCATTAGAAACGCCTTCTATTTCTCTTTAAAATAACCCATGAAAAATTAAAATCAATCAACATTTGTCAGAGATATAGATATTTTCCAGAGACAAGACAAAATGCCATGGCACCAAATTTTATATTCCATAACGGGAACCAATTACTCCCAGAGTTAGACGCCAGGCCCAGATGAATGACCCACATTGAGTACAGGGAAACTGGGGTATGGTGCGGGATTATTTACACCCACCCACCCCCACCCTTCCCGCTTTCGTAAAATTTTTTTTAAACTACCATCTGCATACCTCTGAAGTCATTAATTAGCCATGGTTAGTGTTCACTTGACCACTGGGCAGAGGGTATTCTGTGTAACGGAATACTGTAGGACGGAATATCGATGCCTTCATGGTTCAATTCCCTGGTCGAAATCGACCAGCATCTAGTACCATTTTTCGAAATGTTCGCAAATATCAACGATATAGTACTAGCCTTAATCTGAACCCCGGCCGATCTGGTCGTCCGCGAACAGGGCACTTGGTTGCTACCATCGAGGCGGTTGCCGGGCAACTGAATGTCAACCCCACGTCAGTGCTCAGCCTAGTGGACTGGGTTTGCCACACACCACGTTCACCCGGATTAGACACCTGGAGCTGCGCTTCCTCCGGTACCAGATGCACGCTCGCTATCGCCTCCTCCCGGCCGACCTTCCGCGGAGACTCCGCTTCTCTCGGTGGATGGTTGGGAGACTGCTGGCAGGCGATCGCTTCCTTCAACATCTGGTCATTGGCGATGAGGCTGCCTTCTCTCAGAGGATGGTTGGGAGACTGCAGGCAGGCGATCGCTTCCTCCAACATCTCATCATTGGTGATGAGGCTGCCTTCTCTCAGTGGATAGTTGGAAGACTGCAGGCCGGCGATCGCTTCCTTCAACATCTGGTCATTGGCGATGAGGCTGCCTTCTCTCAGTGGAGGGTTGGGAGACTGCAGGCCGATGATCGCTTCCTTCAACATTTGGTCACTGGTGATGAGGTTGCCTTCTCTCAGTGGATGGTTGGGAGACTGCAGGCCGATGATCGCTTCCTCCAACATTTGGTCACTGGTGATGAGGTTGCCTTCTCTCAGTGGATGGTTGGGAGATTGCTGGCCGACGATCGCTTCCTCCAGCATCTGGTCACTGGTGATGAGGCTGCCTTCTCTCAGTGGAGGGTTGGGAGACTGCAGGCCTATGAGCGCTTCCTTCAACATCTGGTCATTGGCGATGAGGCTGCCTTCTCTCAGTGGATGGTTGAGAGACTGCAGGCCGACGATCGCTTCATCCAACATTTGGTCACTGGTGATGAGGCTGCCTTCTCTCAGTGGATGGTTGGGAGACTGCTGGCCGACGATAGCTTCCTCCAACATCTCATCATTGGTGATGAGGCCGCCTTCTCTCAGTGGATGGTTGGGAGACTGCGGGCCGTTGATCGCTTCCTTCAACATCTGGTCATTGGTGATGAGGTTGCCTTCTCTCAGTGGATGGTTGGGAGATTGCTGGCCGACGATCGCTTCCTCCAACATCTGGTCACTGGTGATGAGGCTGCCTTCTCTCAGTGGATGGTTGGGAGACTGCAGGCCGACTATCGCTTCCTCCAACATCTGGTCACTGGTGATTAGGCTGCCTTCACCGTCGATGGTAGGGTCAACTCACATAACGTGCACAAAAGTGACACAAAAGATCCTACAAAAATTTTTGTTTTAATTCATCTCCAAGAAACATTTGATCCAAATGTTGATTGATTTTAATTTTCCATAGTTTTTTCAAGAAAAAAATCAGGCCTTTCTAATGATACCCATATCATGCATATTCGTTATTTTTTGAGTTTTTAGCAGCTCGTCGGAAAAAAACTGCATTTTTTGGGACGCCTTGTATATCGAAATCTTTATGATTTACCCGTGAAAATTGTCCCATCCGGTCATGTCATGACGACAAATCAATGCTTCTGATCGGTCTGATATGATCGTAATATTTTGTGAAAACCAATTAGTGGATATTCAACTATTCCTCATCGTTATTCACATTATCTACCGTAATTACATTTATCATTAATTACATTTATCATTTATCATATGAATCATCAATCACATTTCTCTTTAAACCGATTAATCATTGCCACGTTCATCATTATCACATTCTTAATTATCACATGTATTATTATCACGTTTATCATTATCACGTTTATCCTTATCACATTTATCATTATCACATTTATCATTATCACGCTTATCTTTTATCACATTTATCCTTAATTTTATTCGTCATAAGCAGATGGTAGGACTGGTAGCAGCGTTGGGCCATAGGTCGCTGATTCGACACCGTCCATCGTTCAATCCTTAGCAAGTCATTTATATCTGATTGCTGGAGTAAACCGTCTCGAAAATCGGTAGAGGTAGATGATTGACATCATCTGTCACGGGTGATACGCGAATGTGACTAGCTGCCACTAAGATCAATGGTTAACCACACGTGACACCCTGTATAGGCTTACGGTTACGGTTTACCCATATGATTCTTTACATTTTTACCATTAATGACATTTATCATTTATCGTACTTCAGTAAACTGGACGAGCGCCCGAGTTTTGCCATGGCCTGCGAGGACCCGATCATACCACCTGACCCACCCGTCGCGGTAGGGGTGAATTTTAATACCTTCTTCATGAACACGATTCCCGGCCGACCGAAGTCGTTTGTCGTGCATCATGAATGGGTGTCAGAACAGCTGATGGCGAAACGGCTCAAGCTCCAACAACGACAGCCACGATACCAATACAAAAAATACGCCTTCGCATATTAATCAATCGATAAAGATCGATAAAGATCGATAGAAATCGATAAAGATCGATAAAGATCGATAACGATCGACGAACCCTGCACCGGGAAGACTCGCCGTTGGTTCGGGTACCTCGCGGAAGCACTATGATTCTGGAACTTAGCTATGTAGTTCACCTAGAAAAAAGGCTTTATTGATAGAAAACCAATTCTTTTAGATAATGAAACCAATAAAATTGATTAACGGTCCTGTTTGTCGTTTGTCGTTATTATTCGACAGTTTTTGAACCGTTTGATTGTATTCTAACTGCCTAAAGTTTCAGGACATGGGCAAATCTAGAGGTGTACGATGGATTATATATAGTACGGAGCCTGTAACGGGGTCTGCCAAACGTTTTGTGACCATGTCAGTAACTAAAAACGTCTTGGGGGGGGGGGCTCTCAGTGAAACTGTCTACATCATGACAGATTCACTCGCGTACCAACTGCGGGGGTATCCCCTTGCATTCAGGGTCTAAATTTGGATACACAATGACGCTATACTTCCTAATGTGGTAGGAAACCACACCATTCAAACATCATGTTAGCATCTGGTCCTTCATAATGTTTTAGAAAAAACACGGACTTGCAAAAAAGCATTTATTTCAAGCAGAGTAGACAATATCATGAAATATAGCCACGTCTTCGCTTCGCGTATATAATAATGGCGTCTAATTATCTAACATCCGTTTGTTTATAAAAAGATATCACTGCGCGTCATTTTGACCTATGTTTTGTGACTTAGTTGTGACTGTGACTTATCTTATATCTTTGTGTATGTGACGTATTTCATGTGTTTTTACTGTGACGTATGTGACATGTATGTGTGACGTATATTGTTTTTCGATTTTGACGTATGTTTTGGGACTTAGTTGTAACTGTGACGTATGCTGTTTGTATTGTGTAGGAGAATTTTTTATGTGTTTTAACTGTGAACTGTGAATGTGAATATGACATCGGCCGTGACATATGTTTTTATATATATATATATATATATATATATGTGTGTGTGTGTGTGTGTGTGTGTATGTGTGTGTGTGTGTGGTTAATTATTTTAGCGATTGCGTTTCTACTGACGTATCTTTGATGTACAGGGTGACTTTGATTTATCTTCTGTGTATAGTTTCTCTGACGACGTATTTTTGCGTTTTAACTATGACGTATATTTTATGCATTTTATGCGTGACTGTGATTTATCGTGTGTGCGTGTGCGCCCATGTGTGTGTGCCCGTGTGTGTGTGTGTGCCCGTGTGTGTGTATTGTGAGGAAATCATAACAGTTCTGCGGCATCCGTTTTGTGCTATGCAAGAGCGAAATGTATGCTGTGCTTCGTCAGCGTCTGTCGTATTGCGGGGCGGTCATCGGTCCATTTGATCAGGGTGCTGGACCTCTGGTTGGGTTGCACAGGTAAATAAAAAACTGGAAACGATATAAAATTCTGTTGGAAAAACTTAAATAACTCAATAATTACAAAAGTTCATGTTACAGTCCATAACTTCTGCATACGGGTTTCGGTACATTTTATTTTACTACGTTCGGTTTTTCAGACCCATTGTCCATTTCTGCGTGGATACTATTCTAATAACTGTACAACTTTGCAAGTGAAAAAACTAGAAAGTGATACCGTTATAATGTCTTGTGTATAAAATTTTCAAAAGCATGTTTACCTCATCGATGTATCCGCTGAAGTTGCCGAAGCCTTGACCTTGACCTAGAATGAGGTCATTCCCCGTTCTCACGATACTGCCTGTCGTGGTAATGATCAGAATTCTACACCGAACTCATGATCTTGGAAGAGTACAGATTTTTATCTGACACTTTATATACAGCGACTGGAGGAGTGAACTCGTTAGTTGGCCGCAGTGAATGAAGAACATAACGCGTAACGCTGCCGCAGTGAATGAAGAACATAACGCGTAACGCAGCCGCAGTGAATGAAGAACATAACGCGTAACGCAGCCGCTGTGAATGAAGAACATAACGCGTAACGCTGCCGCAGTGAATGAAGAACATAACGCGTAACGCTGCCGCAATGAATGAAGGAATTGTAACGTAGACCAAATTACTGAGAAAATAAACTCGTTAGGTAGCTGCAGTGAATGAAGACTAATTCTCAACCTCAGTAAATGAAGAAATGCGCCTAACGACAATCAAGGAAGAAGAAATTGACTCCTCTCTTAGCATAGCAAACAAGAGAACAAAACCTACCCGTATTGCATGGAGGAATTAACGTAACCACAATAAATGAAGAATTAGTTCATAACGTAATCATAGTAAATGAAGAAATTAAGTCGTAACGAGGTGAAGGGAAATAAACTAGAAGTCTAGGAAAAGCAAATGCCCGTGAATAGAAATGAGGTTTATTCTGTGATTAGTGTTAAAACACTGATAAGTCGTATCATTATTTTCGGCATTAAAACAGGGGCTTTTCTGTACAAGTACCTTAAAAGTATGCTTAAAATAGCATGCGAACCTTCAAGACGCTGTCGGTAAGGTTTGCCGTTCACGGTAGAGATGGCGTAGCCATTCCGTCGGCTGGTACCCTTGGTCATCTCCAGTTGAACGGACGTCCAGCCCGACTGCGCACATTTGAAGATGACTCCCGATATGAATTCGGTTAATGACGCATTAACAAACTAAAATAAATATACACGTGGATACACGTGGTGTAAAGGGTACGAATATGAATCAATGGCCAGTGTGGAAGAGCGAACTGTAAGTTCACAGTGGAGGAGCGAACATAAATTATACTGTATCTTTAGAGTGGAAGAGCGAACATAAAGTAGGCCTATACTGTCTCTTCAGTGTGGAGGAGCTAACATTATATTCTACTGTATTTTGAGAGTGGAGGAGCGATGTCTCTTCTATTACGGTACTCTCGGAAAGGGAAGTCTAAGAACAACAACAACAACCGTATAATGATAGTGGAACCGCGATATTGTACACAGTGAAGTTATAGTGTTTAGTGTTTACGCGCAAGGTAGGTTGAGAGTTGGTGAAGACGTTGAATCTCTGGTCGTTAGTGCGCGCGTGGAATTTGACCTCATTTCCGGAATCAGCTAGTGAGATGGCGAGGCTTGGATTCACTCTACAGACACCGTTTGTCAGTAGAGCCGCAGACGGGTTTATGTTAACATCCGCGAGATACCTGAATGTGTGAGATGACAATTAATGCTGAGTTTATTAACAACTGGTTTGATGTTAGAGCGACGTCAAGGTGAGGTGTATGAACGTTGGTGTCACTGATGCTGCACGCGGTAATAGTCCGTTTACACGGTTGCAAGGGTGACCAATCAGAACGCTAGTATGTGTCACATGATAACGCTGACTTTTGGGTGAAATATTATGAAAAATGGCGGAGGGGAAGCCGAATGTGTCGCTAGATCGTGGTAAAACCGAGCTCTTTTTGAGTCTCATACGCGATAACCCAACATTGTAGGGTATAAAGCATTACACAGAGCGTGCAAGCTAGATCGGGGGAAAACGATTGGTCACGTTGTCGTCTCGGCTGTAGCTGCCTCAGTTAGTCGCCATTTTAACTGTATTCGTCATGTGATTTGAAATCGTTGCCTCGCAGTATAAATGCACACGCGATGAGCATCGCTCGATTGCTGCAATATTACAGCGATGTATATCGAATGGTATAACCGCATTATTCTCTCCTCTTTTCATGCGTTAAGTTGCGAGTTCCACTCCATATTTACCAGGGATTTTTCTCTTACGCCTCAACTCCATGAAATCAGGAGGATATTGTGTTTTGACATTGAGAAGGTTTTACATTAAAATGGTTTAATGTAAATTTGTCATTGACCCCCTGCCGCTCCACGAAGTCGTAATTTGTCTCCGATATCGTCTGCTCTTTACTATGTTTGCCCCATATACACAAATATACAACCAATGTCATCTACATATTTTTTCACGAAATGCATCATGAATAAACTATATACAACTGCTGATACGGTGATTAGCCTCTATCAAAACGCATCAAGAACAGATGTTGCCTAAATCCAAATTTACAAATCTCTGTCGAGAAATTTCGATAATCGTATTATGACAGATGTTATTTTGTTGCTAAATGTTTTTATATTTGTCATTATCTGATTTCTTTCGAACCGCCTTGGGTTAGGATTACGGTATTCCCGTATACATTTAAGCTAGAATTTGTTTCAATGATACAAAGTGACGTTGTCAAAACATCATCAGCGAACAGCATTTGATCCATCTGTAGCATGTGGCTAAAATTAAAAAGAAAGTTTTGTTGCCCGCTGAAGACGCAAGCGTTCTGTCTAATTTCCGGTATTATTTTGGGATTCGTATTGTCGGCAATGAATTTAAATAGTCCTTCTCGCGTTTGTAGGATGTCCAGCGATGGACACGGAGGTTCTTCAAGTGAGTCGCGGAGATACGCCAATAGCAGCACGCCGTCCAAGCGCCTCCTTCTCGTCGGTATTATGACGAGTTACAAGAACTTGAAGACGAGGGCACGAGCGATATACGACACGTGGTCACGTGACGTGCCAGGAAGGCTAATATTTTTCATCGGTAACCGAAAGGCGTACACAGGAAGTCTCCCCGTAGTCATTTTACCTGACGTTAAAGAGAAATATCCGCCACAAAAGAAAGTTTTTCGAATGCTGCAATATTTTTATGAACATTTTATTGAGGAGTTTCATTTTTTCCTCCGATCCGATGACGACATGTACGCGGTAAATTCGCGACTAACAATGTTTCTCTCTTCGCTGGACTCTTCCGTACCTCGATATATCGGGCAGACTGGTAGGGGCATAGTGTCCGAGCGTGCCAGGTTACATCTCAAGCTGCCATACTGCAAGGGTGGCCCGGGCGTGATCTTAAGTAACGCAGCTTTGCGGGCACTTTATCCACACATAAACG
Organism: Epimenia babai; assembly: GCA_011762755.2. Taxonomy (NCBI): domain Eukaryota; kingdom Metazoa; phylum Mollusca; class Solenogastres; order Cavibelonia; family Epimeniidae; genus Epimenia; species Epimenia babai. The sequence continues at coordinate 16,487 of WURV02009583.1, forward strand.
ATTGCATAGCTAGCGTTTCATCTCATCACGAAGACACGGAACTGGGCAGATGTGTCGAAACACACTTGGGTCTGCCGTGCGCAAAACCAGAACGAGTGAGTGTCTCTGTCTTAGTGATTTTAGCCTATTATCTCTCGCTTACTGACGCTATTCGCATCTTTTTATTTATTTACCTAATTTTACGCAATTCCGATACAGAGAATAACCGCTTATTATACTAGATAACTAGCTAGAAAGATAAGTACTATTTGGACGTCGCGTTAATGCCATGGCCATTGTAAATCTGTGATTCATGAATGACAAGAGAGGTAAAATGAAGACATATCTTGGTTTCGGTGGGTCGAGGCCCACGCCCTATAAATGAACGGTCTGGTGCTGTAACCTAGAGTAACATACGGGGTCGTGGATTAAAAAAAATGGTTTCATTCTGTTTCCCTTCTGTATGTTATTTGCTGAGAGATTTGACAAATTAAATTGAAAATATTTAATTCATATATAGGCTGATACCCAAATATCTATCTTTCTATTGCTTTAAATCTTGGTGGTGATTCATATTTCCATTATTTTTCTAGATGAAGCGGGAATTCTACGAAAGATACCACTTCGCCTTGCGCAAAATCCCAAGTAAGCTCGTCCGCACAATTACCGTGCATGCGCAAAAGAAACCGGAAGACATGTATCGTTTGCATCACTTTATGCTTCTTCAACGGCTTCAGGACTTACAACAAAACATAAAGATATATTCATCCGAAATAACCAATCTTAAACGTCGCTTATCTCGAGGTATTTCACAGAAAGTATAAACTATTTTCAACTTGCGTTCTCCCAACATTGGTGGAAAATTTGAACCTGGTGAAATTTTCCGATAGTGTTGCTCTCGATAAACAATGCACTCAATTTATGAGGCAACGTCACCCATAAGTTTATTTAGTTTATCACTAACTGCGCACCGATACTTGAGAACTTGTGAGATGTGTATACCTGAACTTGATGAGTACGTAGGAGGGCCAGTCGATGTTCTTGTAGCGAGGGATGTTGATGCTGCCAGATCCATCGAACCTAGCCGCACCACCCCCTATAGCGCCATGTACGGCTTGTATCTTTACTCCGTTGACCCCTATATATATATTTTTGCGCACCGTGTTACTGAAGTCACGATCGAAACTCAGATGCAATTCCGGCCCAGTGCACACTGAAAACAGAAGGCGTTCTATGCAGAATATTGTAGGAGATCGTAGATCCGACATTATTATTTAGACATTATTTCCAGAATTAGGTATAAGATTGTATATTTATAAAATATGTTAACATAGATGTTAATTAAATAAACGGCATAGTTATTATTTTAGACTGAAATCGAGTGTGATTTATTAAACACTAATACTTAACCGGAACGCGTCAGATCGAAGAAGTTTTGTTGAAACTTTCAGGCTAACGGTTCATTTTGAGGCGACATATTTAGCTCGATGATATCGGCTGGTGGTCGCGTTACCTGTAGCTACAAACCTGGTACTGAGACGGTGTATGCGACATGTTTAGCTCGATGATATCGGCTGGTGGTCGCGTTACCTGTAGCTACAAACCTGGTACTGAGACGGTGGATGCTACATGTTTAGATCGATGACATCGGCTGGTGGTCGCGTTACCTGTAGCTACAAACCTGGTACTGAGACGGTGGATGCTACATGTTTAGATCGATGATATTGGCTGGTGGTCGCGTTACCTGTAGCTACAAACCCGGTACTGAGACGGTGGTTGCGACATGTTTAGATCGATGATATCGGCTGGTGGTCGCGTTACCTGTAGCTACAAACCCGGTACTGAGATGGTGGATGCGACGATCGGGATGGTCTCGTTGCAACTGCAGCCACCGACGGGGAACGCTGTCCCTGGGGCACAGTGGCGCATCACCCACTTTCCCGCCTCGAACTGCATGTACATTGTCTTGACACTCTTGTGCGCTTTCAACTCGTCACATTCTGCGTATCATACAGTGTTTGACAATGCGCGCACTTACACTTGGACCACAAACATAAATTAATGTTACGATGTCCTGCTTGATTTTATCGCACTTTCATTAATAATGTTTTAGTTGCACGTTAAAACATTTGGCGATGTCCTCGGCATTATTGGCATTCTGATTTTGTCTCAATACTAATTTTTTATGGGACGCGAACATACAATTTTTAGTCGCTTGCCCAAGGGTTTGTTCAGAATTTCAGTTCCGCCCTTACTATCTTACGGATTCTCCCGGATTTATTGCCTCCAATCCAGAGGTTTTCTCGTATCTGATCTGATACTGACAGACAGTTAAACCATTACTAATGCGAACTGTGTAACGATTCCCGAGCCTGCTTTGAAAAAAGGTTCATAAAACAAAAAAGCTAAAATTTATACATTAAAATTGTGTTGTAATTATGATAATGATATGTATATCACACCACGGGGGAGCCGGATGTGGGCATCACCAGATATTATCCAAACTTAAATTGTCTTAAGACCATATCTTACATCAAATGTGATATGCGGTAATAAACAAAACATTTCACCATCACAGTCTAATTCAACTAAACGTCCATATGGAATTTTTTCATCTAAGTTTTCACTAAATCCAATCTGACGTGGAAGCTCATGGCATATTTGCACCATGTAGAAGTGTGCGTAGCCGTGTACTCACTAGCCAAGTTGGAGGTCATGCCGCATTTGACCGATTGGCAGCGATGATCCTGCACACATTGATGTGTGAAATTGTCGAACCGCTGCTGGATGGAGCAACACTTCCCCGCACTTGTTCGACCGTTCTCACAAATCCAATAGATCTGGCAGTCATACGGGTCGCCGTAACTGTGCGGTTGGGGCCAGCGTGGGCAAGGATCTGTATTAATGTATTAATAATTCCTTGTTAGTATGATTCATCGGCCAATGCCAAAATTCCAGAAAAATAGTCAACTGTTTTCTTTTTATGAAGATGCATTTCATGTGGGAATTCACAACCATTAAGCTTAGATTTGTATCTCAACTCATCCATCGATATTCCGAGGGGAAACTTGATGACACTCGCGCATGGGAGTGTGATAAACTAATCAAAATACTCATAAATGCGAGAAGCAGACTGTCAGAGATAGGAAGATCGCTGTACTCGTGACCGCAAAGTCGCAGGTTTGAAACCGTCTGATGATCCACTTTTAGGTGATGATCATCAGCAAATCATTTCGGCCTTTGAACCGTTCAAACGCTTCATATCATTCTCTACTGTTTATATGCGAATGTCGGAAATATTGTATTTCACCGGATATCTGCCGTAGAAAATATTTATTGTAAATCACATGTGAGCGTGTTTATTGACTGACATCGGCCATCTATAAATGTTATATTTGACCTTTACTCACCGATCAGACATTTTGCGTTTGTTGGATAGTCGCAAATCAAGGTTGACTGGTCCCAAAATAGGCCGATCGGACAGTCATGTATGGAATGGGTAATTTTACCTCCTCCGGCATTTTTACAAACTACGTATTTAGAGCAGCTGCTGGGATGCGGTACGTATCCAGTTCCGGTGGACATATCGCACCCCTGGCAAATTCCTGCGATAGATTATTAATCGATATTCACTTTAATGTTATTTAGCATCGCAAACATCGAGTGGACGTTATATAGAATTTACTTGAGACGATGGATGCACAGAAATGACGGCCTACTTCAGAATAGTGTACCATGATCGAGGTTGTAATACGTGCTAACAAATATATGCATTGTTAGATTAATTTGATCTCGATAAACGTCGTCCTAGCTACAAACTCGGGTTAATCAACTACAAATTTATTGATTCATAGAAATTACCACCTGTGGTAGGTTTCCGAGTCGATCTTCTTTGGGGAGGAAGAGAGGGAAATGTCCACACGGTCGCTGCAGTTCTTACTTTTGAACTACGTGTCCAAGTAGGCCAGGTCCACGGTTTACGTGTTGACTGGCTTATTTTTGGCCAGGTCCACGGTTTACGTGTTGACTGGCTTATTTTGGGCCAGGTCCACGGTTTACGCGTTGACCGACTGAGTGTAGGCCAAGTCCACGGGGCAGGTGTCGTCGCTCGTCCACAGCGCCTGTCGAATTTGTCTCCTAAAGTAAATCCGGCCAGACTCGGGTACGATGGCAAGGGAAATAAGAGGTTCCGTGAGGCGATGTTTGCGAGCTCCCCCCGTCCCGCGTTGTCGATGGAACCAACAGCGATAACAATGATCCGGATTCCGCTCTCTTTCATCACCGCCGCCTCGTATCTAGAAATCGCAATTTTAGTATCGTGGATAAGTAACGTAATGTAATGTTATTATTCAAGTAGCGCAGTGCTCAGTCGACGACTACGCTTGACAGGGATATAAATATATTACAATCAATACCCTGCCATTACAATAAATACCCTGCCATTACAATAAATACCCTGCAATTACAATAAATACCCTGCCATTACAATAAATACCCTGCCATTACAATAAATACCCTGCCATTACAATAAATACCGCAGAAAGGAAAAATGATAAACCAATTAATATCGCAAGATGTTCTAAAATGATGAATATATGATCACATTGAACCGTATCATTTTGGTATGCTCTATTAAGTAAAAAGCTTTCAGTTTAGACCGAGATGTCGTAATAGTACGTAGTGGCGGCATGGACACTGGTAAGGCATTCCATAAATCTGGTCCTGCACTTGAGAAAGAACGACGGTGTGCGGTCACTAGATGACGGGCACATAGTAGAGGACGGTGTGAGGTCACTAGATGACGGGCACATAGAAGAGGACGGTGTGAGGTCACTAGATGACAGGCACATAGAAGAGGACGGTGTGAGGTCAGTAGATGATGGGCACATAGTAGAGGACGGTGTGAGGTCACTAGATGACGGGCACTTAGAAGAGGACGGTGTGAGGTCACTAGATGACGGGCACATGGAAGAGAACGGTGTGAGGTCAGTAGATGATGGGCACATAGTAAAGGACGGTGTGAGGTCACTAGATGACGGGCACATAGAAGAGGACGGTGTGAGGTCACTAGATGACGGGCACATGGAAGAGGACGGTGTGAGGTCACTAGATGACGGGCACATAGAAGAGGACAGTGTGAGGTCACTAGATGACGGGCACTCAGAAGAGGACGGTGTGAGGTCACTAGATGACGGGCACTTATACGAGGACGGTGTGAGGTCACTAGATGACGGGCACATGGAAGAGGACAGTGTGAGGTCACTAGATGACGGGCACATAGAAGAGGACGGTGTGAGGTCACTAGATGGCGGGCACATAGAAGAGGACGGTGTCGTTGATGTATGTTGGGGCCAATTTGTGTAAAGCACGAAAACATACGCATTAAAATCGTAAATTCGATGCGTTCGCGAGGTGGTAAGGAATGCAGCAATGGCGTCACGTGACGTAATTTTGATTGCCGCGTAACAACACGACACGCAGCATTTTGGACGCGAACAAAGCGAGATAGTGACATGTCGGTGCAACCATGTTGTATACTATTACAATAGTCGATACGCGAAGTCACGAGTGAAATACAGGATTAGCGGTACGACCCCAAGTTCTTGGATATTGACGGTGTAACTGACCTGGTGGCGGATGTATCGAGAGAAACCCCGTCAGTGACCAGCACGGCGTATTTCGGCACATTTCGTTTAAGAGACAGGAGGATGGTGGCAGCTGTTTTTAGAGCTACAGCTGTGTTAGAAACACCGCGAACCTGTGCGATTTTTACAAGGGCATCAAAAATTGAAATAATTTTCGTCGTTTGTTCTACACCTGACAACTAATTTTATCGAACGTATTGGAAAAACGCTTCGCCGCAGTCAAGGCAGTGAACATACCAATTACAGAGAATTTACTAGAATTTCACTTACTAATCTAGCTTTAACTGCTATTACACTCCTACGTTTACAAACGCTAGTTAAGGGCATATGAAGATTATTAATATTTCTAATTATTTAAAGAGTGTGAGTGAAAGACTTTAATCATAAAATACGTACGAAGTCCGTTGCCCTTTAACTATAGACAAAATACATAGATGTGACCTTTGTTTTCTCTTTCTTAACTTTGTGATAAACTCACGGTGATCAAATACGGCAAGTTGCTACTTACGGGCCGCATGCGACTGACCGCGTTGTTAAATCTGTTTCCAGACGGATACACTGTCTCCACTATGTCGGTACTAAACGTCACGAGACCTATCCTCGTAGAAGGATGACCCAGTCTCAGCACGCGCGACTGCTGCATGATGAATCGCTGGAGAGATCGAATGGATTCCGCTTGCACGCTCAGCGCGAGATCCACCGCCCAGACCAGGTGTATCATCGACGCGCATTCTGCAGATTCACCCATATCTTAACGGAATCAAGTACTAAAAGATATTTTAATGGTAAGAATGTCTTCAATGGGGGCAATGAAGAATTAATATGACGTGTATGTGACACCCCGGGGAGGGGGGAATAAACATTTGATATAAAACCGTAACTAGTTCACTGTGAAAATTACAGAAGGGAAACCAGTTGGTTCCGGGAAAACATTCGTTACAGGCTCGCCCAAATAGTAGAGCGCCATCCAGTCAATGAGGAAGTGAAGGGGGAATCAATAGTACTTGCCCGTTTATCTTTTTCATCTTTCATCTTGAGCAAGGTATTTTATACCGATTGTCCCGTCGACTTGAGTACTTGTAAAGTTGTTAATGGCAACATGAGTGAATATTCATCAACAAAGTAAAATCGTGCTGAGAATGTTGACTCTTGTTATTTCGCGTTTCATCCACACTAACTTGTTGTGAAGCGACATTTAGAGGCTGCTCAAGTACCTATGAAACAGTAGTATATTAATGACATTTATGACTGATAAATGACTTACTCGGGCTCGTGATCGGGCAATCTTTGCGCCACACAAGGAAGAACTCCTCGAGACTGTAGAACGGACCGACTGAGTAGGCCATGTGGTCAGAAGCTATAGCGCGAATCTCGGTGCTGTTAATCATGCTGCCTACACCCAAGCCTATCATCACGATGCCCCTGTCTCGGGCAGTTTTGGCTCGATCAGCAGTATTAGCTGGGTTGATCGATATGCCATCTGTTATGACAACGGCGACCCGAGCGAAGTCGTCTCGGTTGTACTTTTCCATGATCGAAACCATTGCTTGAAGGGCACCGCCGGTGTTGGTAGCGCGCCGAGGATGACCGAGCAAGTCGTCTTGCCACACTATAGAGACACGCGGTAAGATTCCTAGAACTGCGTTCGGTCAACGGTTGTACTTTTCCATAATCGAAAATTTTTAATTTAGCCCTGGACAGTAGGCTACGTTCGTGTTGTTTTATTGCGTTATAGAGCCGAACAATATATCTATAACGTCGTAAGTATACATTTGGCGCCAGTGTAGCAATGTACGAATAT
>WURV02009694.1:0-23902 GCA_011762755.2 Epimenia babai
TATATTGTATTTAGATTATGACTCACACCTAGGAAGATGCAGCTTTAAGTGGTGAAACATCCAATAGCAAATGACCGCGACCCAGATAAGAACTGACGCCACTATATGTATATTATTACACCCGCTGCGTTTACAGGATCTAACAGTGATAATAGTGAAGATATTACATGAAGAGTGTAGACCGAATGCAAATAAAAGAATTCTCTATACCTTCTGTTGGTATATAGATGTTCAACTAGTTCGTTTGAAAAAAATCTAATAATTGACAATTTAATATATTCGAAGTGTATTATCACTTTCAAACATGAAAGATGAGTATGTGATAATAATAAAAATGAAAACAGAAAATATATGAAATTTTGAAAGTCTGACTATTAAGTGTTTATAAGTATAGGGTCTGTCGTATAGCTTAACAAAGACGGCTGGTTAACAAAGCTATACCACCCACCTGTCACATGGATAAAGTCTCTACACAATATGGCATCTGCTCTTGACAGCAATTGGGTTATAATTGTTAACAGCGCAACGATGTTTCCTTATCCAAAGCCGTCTGCCTACACAAGGCTATACTCATTGCAATATTGATTCACCGCAATACTTCACTGCCAGGAATGGACATGTCGGACAAGGGAGGCAAATCTGCCAGATTAGATGCCATTACATTCTTATTGTGACAAGTTATGGCCCCTATATATGATAAATCACTAAGTACTATAGTGATTGTTCTCTCAATTTCTTATCAAAGGTACATCCAATTAAAGATAATAAAAAACCTTTTTGTCTACTGACTTACCTATTAATTATATTGAAAAATATATATTTGAATATAATTATAAAATTTTTAACCGGTGAATGATTCAGTAATTGTGCATATTGTGGATTTGGGTTATATATTTCAAATTATTGACATGGCCTTTATAAAGCCATCTTAATTATATTAACATGAAAGTCCCATACATATAATTTGTTTGGCATAAACAATTTGTGTAAGTAATGAAAAGCATTATTCCAAATATACTGTAATTGTATTGTAATTATATAGTAATTGTATTACATTGCAGTTATAGTGCGATTGTATTACAGTTGAATAGCAATTTTACTCCAATTTTAATGTAATTACATTGTTATTTTACTGTAATTGTATTGTAATTGTATTGCAATTATATTGAAAAAGATAATTTCAATGTCTATACCAGTCAATATCTCAAAAATGATTACGGAAGCTCAGTAACGTACAAGGTGAATTTAGTAAGATAGTTTTTATCTATTTTTTTCATTGCAACTTTCAACAGCTATAACATAAATTGTGAAAGTAAATACCGGGGGTGATGTGCAATAAGTTATACTTCGATCACCTCCCTTGCTCAGGCACATAACGATAGCTATTTTGTGAAAGTGACTACGTACCTGTGCGCGCAATCTCAGGAAGAAAATAATAGACACGTCACGTTTATATGAATTCTGACGTTTATATGTGCATAAAAATTATAAAGATCTTATTACTACCCTGTAAGCTATGCGTATTTATGATTGTTACTATTGTATATAAAGTATTTGTGAGAAATAAACGAGACTGAATTGAATTGAAACGTTGCACACAATGAATAAAAATCCAAGGCCAGCACTCCACAGTATGCACTAAACATTTGCCTAGGCCGTCAAGCAGTCAATTGACTGAGATATGGGCCATAAGAGTTTTTGCTTTCGTGAAGCATTTTAATATGTTAATAGTTGGATTTATCGCTCACAAAGTTAGATATCATAATCCTAATGTTCGCAATATTCCTTAATTCACTTTACATGGTATGAATTTAAGCTATATTGTATTGCTGTATGACAGAATTACTGTATCAGCTAGTTGCTTTATCCGAACGAATGCTTGGTATTAAATAACCTGACAACAAGCATTAGAGCACAATACATACGACGAGCATTGCGCAATAGTAAGTAGTGCGTAGCGCGTCAAATTAAGCACCGCGTAACTGCGAGCAAAATAGATATACTGAGTGACTGTAAGCACTACATCACTGCTAGTACGTCATTGTAAGTGCTATATCACTGTAAAGCGCTACATCAATATAGGTACCACATCACTGTGTAAGTACCGCATCACTGTAAGCACCATATCACGGTAAGTACCAGATCACCGTAACATCACTGTAAGAATCATATCACTGTAAGCGCTACATTCCTGTAAGTACCACATTCCTGTAAGTACCACATTCCTGTAAGTAGCATATCACTGTAAGCATATCACTGTACGCGCCATATGTATAATATGTATAGTATGTATAGTATATATAATATCACTAAGTACCATATCACTGTAAGCGCAACATCACTGTAAGCGCAACATCACTATAAGCGCAACATCACTTTAAGCACATTACTGTATGTGCCATATCACTGTAAACGCCATATCGCTGTAAGCACCACATCACTGTAAGTACCATTATCACTGTAAATGCCAGGAGACTATTATAGTGCGTTTAAACTAACTATGCGATATAGCATAGACGGATTGATATGACCGCCACACTGATCGGCGAACCACTATTCTGCTCGAATCAAAAGATCGACATTGCAACTTTGACCAATGATAACGCTGGTAAATGTCACATGACAATACCAGTTTCCATGAAAAATCTAATGAAAAATGGTAGGAAAAGATTGAATGTGTCTCTTGACAAAGAAAAAAACCAAATTATTCATCAGTCTCTCTAGAGAGAATCCCTTATTTGTGGTGGAATACTAAACACACACAATACATAAAAGGTTGTGCGCTCGTTTGCACTACAGCAAACTGCAGCCCAAATATCCCCGCAGTGGACAGGTTCTTCATGTATAATTACTAATTGAAGTCAAATTATTATAACGAGTATTATAAAAAATGTTGTATTATTTCTTTTTGCTCTTATCTAGTTGTTCTAAGCAAGTATTGATATCGCTAAGTCAGAAGGAAAGTAACTAATTGCCATTGTGGACTGCATTCATGTGATTCAAAATCATCATCTCAAGGTCTAAAGTCAGTCGGAGAGTGTAAACGGGCGAGCGATTTGCGTATGACGGATCAATAGGATATCGTATCTATATATCGCATCATGTGAACACACTATAACTGCCACGCGACTATAAGAACCGTATGACAGTCAACACGGAGTAACTGCAAGCACCATATGAATGTAAACCTCGCATGGATGTAAACGATGCCTGATTGTAACACCGCATTACTGTAAGTGCCACAAGACTGTAAGCACCATATGAATGTAAACCTCGCATGGCTGCAAACGCTGCCTGATTGTAACACCGCATTATTGTAAGTGCCACAAGACTGTAAGCACCATATGAATGTAAACCTCGCATGGCTGTAAACGATGCCTGATTGTAACACCGCATTACTGTAAGTGCCACAAGACTGTAAGCACCACATAACTCTCCAAATGGAAGTAACAGGGCGTTTACACTGCGATATTTCTAGCTGCAGTTTCTTGCGCTAGTCAATATTTGCAAAAAATATCGCATTAGAACGGTGCTCTATTCAGCGTATTTCTTGCGTATGTGTATCCAATAGGATACGAGGATTCAACACGTGACCCAGGTGATCTGGTGTCACATGGTGTCACTATGGCCACTGTATGGTGTCTGTCCATACAGTAAAAATACCTCCAAAAATGGCAGCTCAAAAGCCAGTTGACGTGGAAACCGAAGAATTAATTAATGCTTACAGTGAACAGGCTATTTTATGGGATGTGACGAACCCAAACGGTCATAAGACCACGATGATATATAGCATGGCAGTCTGTGATAACAGAAGCGATTAATTCAAGATGTCACTATGAGAATCTCTTAAATTTGAAGTTGTATCCGCCATCTTTATTTGATCACGTGACAATCATGTAATAGCCGGCATTATCGTTATCAATAAACTAAAGTATCTTGGTGTAAATGCTTAGAGCAATAAATTGCCGGCAGAAATTAGCGCAAGAAATATCGCAGTATAAACACCCTATATGCATCAATTGGCAATAAGAACTAGACATTAAGTATCACATGGCATTAATCACTATGAAACATTAATCACCACAAGACATTAATTACGTGACATTGAGCACCATGTGATAAAAAGCACCATGTGGCAATAAGTACGTCAACTTAAGCACGGGTACCCAGAAGCACAACATGACATTAAGCGTACGTATCAGTAAGCAATATAAAGTACGTGACAGCAAGCGCCGTGACAGTGTGTTACATTTGCCTTCAACCATCACATAACATCAGGCATCACGTATGTAAATGTGACAAGTTATCACATAATACGGCGTTAACAAATAGTATAAACTTATATATTTGGATTCATTGAAACACTCAGTGATTGCATCACTTTGTGAACAGTGAAAGCGGAAAACAGTGAGGAGTCTGACAGTGTGAAAAAAGCACAACAAATACCGGTTAGAGTTGAAAATTGTCATATTTATTAAAAAAATAAAATAGACATGACATACAACAAATATCCTGATGTCAATTGTGATTAACAACTAACAATAACTGATAGTTAGGTGTTTAATGTTTATGGTATATGTAAACGTGACAGGCACACCTAAACGCACACCCTCAAATTGTTAGTGACTTCTGAAAATATGTAACAAAGTCTTGGAGGTGAACTAAAGATATTTAGTTTACAAAGTGACTACGTTTTTCGTTTAGTACTATTTTTTAATATGACTTGAAAACGATAAAGAGATTTGCTTTTAGAGAAAAGCGAGTACATTGTTTTTTGTTTGTTGCTATAAAATGTAGCAATTATTGCAATTTAGTACCCACAATAACAAAGATCAAAGAGTGGCTTTTGAAAGATTTTATATCAATAGGAAATAAAAAGCATACAGCCTGTCCCTTTATGATGAAAAATGTATTAGTATTAATACTGATTTCATGAATACTGTGGACAGTGTTGGAAAATAAAATTCACTCCAAACTAAAGTTGATAATGAATAAATAAAAAATAGATAAATAAATAATGAATAAATAAAAGACCCACAAAAATACAGAGATCCCCCAAATTCATCTATGTACAGTAAAAATTTGTGAGAAATTCCACCAAGAATTTAATATATCTCCCTTTAAGGTGATTGTAACGGATAACTACAGAATACAGTACGGTATATAAAACTGATAGTTTATCCCACCACCAGTTACCAATAAAATAAAAGCGTTGTTAAGACCGACAGAATATGCGTGTATAGCACGTTTCTGAATCACACTGTAAGTCCCCTCACTGTCAATGATATGGCACGAAATGCGAAATAAAATATTGTGAAAATAAATAATGAATGATTATCAACAAATGTATCTTGTTTATCACTATGAATTAAGTACATATCCTACGTATAATACATACGTGGGACAAACTTTTCGCCAAACAAAAATTTAGCTAAAGTTCCAAAGTTGGCGACGAATTAAATTTTCGATAAGGATTGCAATATATTCTAGTCAATTAGATTTTTTTAAACCAACAAAGTTTGCTCCAAATTCAAATAACAAATAGGCGAAAAGTTTATCCAGGCAAAAATGCCGTACTTTAACAGTATATATACATGCATCAGCTATGAAGATGAAAGTTAGCCATATACTGTATCGGTTATTAATTTCGTGGGTTCTATATTTCGCGATTTAGGACTAATACGTAATTGAGTGGATTTTAATTTCGCGAATCAAAGAAATTAAAATATAAATAAAAAATAAAGAATCTGTAAAATCTCATCTGATTCATATTTTTACACGCACCAGGTGCGCTTGTTTTAGCGCGGTATGTTATTCTGAAACCGAAACTGTTGTGGCATTCCTAGTTTGATAATAATGATAGAGATTATTAGAAAGTGTGATTTCATACACAGTATTCGTGTATTGTGTATTATTTATATTTATATATTTTATTTAATATGTTAATCTCAGTTAATTGCTGGAGATTACAGTAATTTATACTTTTTTAAATTAGCAGTATTTAGTATTGCAGTAGCATGCTACTGACTCTGAGTACAGTAATTGATGTTCACGTAATCACGATCTTTAAACACTTATTATGAGAGACTTTTTATTGTAATTAGGTTATTATTGTAAATATGGTTTTCTTATATGGTAACTAACGGTTATTGTGGAAAACATTTTTTTTATATTCATATAGTTTTACAAATGATACCTTTCGAATATTTTCGCGTGGAATTTATGTTCGCGATGTATAAAAAATCGCGAAATCAACTCCCATGCAAATTTTATAACCGGTACAGTATATGGGTCGAGACTTTCATATAGACTTCAGGTATATCTTAAAGTGATATTGTCTGTCCATAGAAGCATCCATTTCTATGGCTATAACAGTATATATATATATATATATATATATATATATAAATAGCATGACTGATTCAACAATATTAGTAGGTAGATAATGGGATTAACTCTAGACATCATACGATTGTCTTATACAGGGTGGTCTACAACTACCTCCCCCTACCATATTTTATTATCTACTTGTGTTATATATGTTATGTATACTAGATTAATTCAACGTTTTGTGTATTTTCAGGTTAAACCATGGCTGATACAAGTCCTTTATGCTTGAAAGTGTAGTAACTGGTACATGGGTCCATGAATGCTGGCAATACAATAGAAACAATTCATGAACAATTCAACTAGATGGGACAGCTGCTCATTTCACCCTTGATGTCAGGGTTTATCTGAATGAAACTTTTCCCGAAAGACAGATTGGTTAATGTTCAGTAAACTCATCCGCACTGATGGCAGGCCTCCAAAAAGCCTTGACCTCACAACCTGTGACAGTTCTCATCATAGATATGATTATATAAAAGATATAGATGGATCGGTCAAGGTTCAGTAAATTCATCCGCACCAATGGCAGAACCTGAACTCACAACCGGTGTCAGTTCTCTTCATGGATATATCAAACATATAGACCGTTCTCTTTAGAGGATATATTGAGGAAATTGTCTCTAAAAATCGATATGACACTGATGAGCAATTAGTGGCACCTGTAACTGCTGCATTTGCAACAATAAATCGACTTATGCTTAGAAAAACGTCATATAGAACTTGGCGATGTTTTAGACATATAAAATGGTAGGGAGGGACGGATTAATGAACCACCCTGCAAAGCACCTCTTTTCTCAATTCGAATATTGTGTAACATTTATAGCCAAGGCATACAAAAAAGGATCGACACTTGACCATTCCAGAATGTTGGTAGCCCAGCAAGAAAATTGACCATTCATCAGACGTGACAAGATAACAATCATAATGTGTTGTGATAATTCAACATTAAACTACTGCATTAGTCATTAAACTACTGCATTTACCATGCATTTTCTGTATGTCACTATCATAATGTCACGCGACTAATTGGTGTTACAGAACTACTGATGTCATTTATTGTATGTGATGATCAATCTTAACGTAATGTGATTAATTTATGCTACATTAACTATTGTATCCGACTATCAAAATACAGCGGGAATTAATGATGTTATACAAGACTTGAGTAATGAGATGTTAAGTTAATTTCTGAACATTCAGATGGGTACAGAGAATAAAAAGATTGTAAATATATCTTGTATTTAAAAACATTTTTCATCTTCAAATATATCTCTGTATGAGCAATTCGGTTAAAACTATCGAATTAGTGAAAATCTATATGATTTCATTTATGTTACCACACATTAGATGTTCGTTAATTTCTTTAAAACAATGTAAATAAAAAACCACTTTGGTTGATTGAATTTTAATCGCATCACAGTTTATAGTTTTCCAAGTTATCGTTTATTCCCACAAATTTACGAATAATAACAATATAAATATGTAGTAAATAATGATTTTTAACAAATAAATGAACCAGTCATTAACATATTCAATGAGAATTAATGGCTAAATTTGTGCACATTTAAAAATGATCAGATTATCGCCCTTATTACTTTACAGAATAGAGATTAATGAATCAGGTAGAGAAAACACGTCAAGGTTTAAACAGATGAAAGGATAAGCTGCACCAAATGGACGATGGTAAACTTAATAGGTCGATAATGAGTATATAAAAAATAAATGAAACAAAATTTATAAATAACAATCAACAGATGAAAAAACAGCATGGTTCATAATTATGCAGGTATCTAATGATCGTGACTGCCATGATTTCTAATATTTGGGACGTAATAGCATTATTGTATACATCATACGTTGTCACATGAAATACGCGAAATATAGACTTTTAGTCTGTGGTAGTGAAATTCTTAGACAGGATGACATGAGGCTAAACTGCGATAGAGGAATATTTGTACCTTTTCTAAGTCACCAACTCAACTAGAAAATGCCGTTCAGTGTAAAATTGGTGCGAGGTCAACACTGCGAAATATGGAAAGCTGATGCCATTCACAAAAAAGGAAAAGGCCAGGTTTTAGTGCTACTCTATTAATGATAGGAAATGTCACTTGTAAATACCTCGCAATACCTGCGTGTCATTGGACAATTAACAAATTTATAACTCGTCTTGACGGAGATCTTTCTTGATATTTAAACATAAAAATGTACTATTACATATGGAGGGGTCAGGGATGCACGGGAATAATCCATGCGGATTTTGACTCGCAATCTCTTACATCAAAAACTGTGTTTCTAACCATTGCACCAAACGGCTTAAAAGTAATTGGATGTGTAATTATGGACCATTCTACAGAATCAGATCACAAATATAACTAACTCAATGCAGTCAAATGGCTGTTAATTGCATATTTCAGATATATATATATATGTCGTTAGACCAGTGCATATATGAATCGATTTCTATATGAATTCAAATAAATAACGAATGGAAGTGATACATTAACAAGTATGACTGTACTTGTGGCCATACGATAACCAACTAGGATACCTGTTGTTTATGGTGCGTCTTCAGTTGCGCCACATCGCGTTGGTGCTGTTCGCGGATCCGAAGTTCTCGTGCCATGTGTTCCGCCTCCAGCTGCATGCGCAACACCTCGATCGCTTGTTTATGCCGTTTATCCATGCTCTTACGTAATGCTCGAATTTTCGAGTCCGAGTCTTCCTGAGATATCACCGATCCTGAGCCGATTGACAGCGAAGCGGATGCTATGCTCTCCATCGAGCCATACCGATAACCTTCGAGTTGTTTCAACTGTACATCTTTATCATTCAACTCCTTCAGTAGTTCTACTTTCTCCAGCTCGAGCTGCGCTTCGCGTTCGTGCAGCCGTCCCTCTATTTCAGATAACCCCTCTTCCAGGAGACGTTTCTGCCGCATTAATTCACACTGCGCTTCATCCCTAAGCCTTAGCTGCTCTTCTAATCGCCGAGTTTCTTGTATTGATCGTTCCAAATCCGTTTTCAACTTCGCATAATCAATATCCATGATTCCCTTCTGGAAAATTTTATCGGCAAGAATGGATTTCTCGCGTCGCAGATCTTCTTCTAGAATTGCTTTATCACCGAGAACTTGAAGCAAAGTGGACTCTTGAACGGATTTTTCGCTCAGTTTACGTTGTAAGTCATTTCTCTGTGACTGTAACATTGTTATCTGTTCACCATACGCATTTTGACAATCTCCGATATATGCTTCTTCCAAAGTTTTGCCCTCATAGCTCTTGTTGGCCCGTCTAACCAGATTCTCTTGTTCTTGTAACAAATTCAACAACCTTTGATTTTCATCAGTCAAATCTTTATTTGCCCGTTCTAGAGCTTTAACTCGGTTTCCAATACCTTCAAGTGAAATAGGCAATTTTAAAGGTGTCACGGACTGACTACTGTTCGTTTGAGATTGAGGAATACTTTCCAAAGACATTCTTCTCGAAATGTCGGCAGAATCACGATCTAAAGTCTCCTGAAGGAAAGCATTTTCTCTAGCATACAAAGCACGTGTTTCTTGAATCTCACGTCGCAGTTTTGACAACTCAGCCAACTCTGTATCATCATCGTAAACGTGGGAGGTATCTGTCACGGATGTCAATGCTAAGCTATCCGCATGGTGACTCGTTACTACGTGAGATTTACCAGCAGTCTCTGATGGTATTTTTCCAGAAGCATAATTCAGTTGCGGGAATTTTCCATTGTCAAATATCTGTGAGGAATGACACGGGTCATGGTGGGTCTCAGCCATTAAGGTAATATCGGACTGCGGGATTTGCATCTGTTTTTCATTTTGAATGGCTACTTCATCTCTCATTGATTGAATCTCTTTTTCAACCAACGAATTTACAATAGCGGGTGGTCTTGGACTGGATTGTTGAAGCAACGGTTGATGATCTGTACCTTTCGAATCAACACATTTACTCAGTTCTTCTTCCAAATTGGTATGCAACAATTTCATGTTTTCAAGTTCGATCTTCATGTCCGAATACCTTTTTAATAATTCCGAATGTTCTAAGGAAAATATCTTCAACTGATCTGCCAGTTTAACTTTCAACTGTTCATTTTCTTGGAACAAAATCTCTGGAGAACATTGTGTATAATCCACGTTGAGTGGATATTTATCAGTTTGAGTACATACACTATAAACTAAAGTCTCACTGACAAAAGAATCAATTGGAAATTCATGCTCCTTTTCAAATTTTACATCTTCTGGTACAAAGTTATCTGCTGTAATTGTTGGGTCATGTATAAAATCTGAATTAGATTGAGTCTGCTCTTCTGGTTCGGGGTGGAAGGCCGAGAAGTCTCTCGTATTCCGCGGCGTCCTCACTGCGTCACTGTCTGAACTAGCATCGGAACCACAACTCTCCTTGAAGAAACCTTGGACATCGCCCTCATGGTACATCTTCCTAAGCGTCTCAGCCTGCATGACCATTAATGCAATAAAAATGGAAGTCATCAAACACATATTATAAAAAGACAGGCATATTTTTAAAAAAATTTAAAAGGTAGTTGCGATTGAGGCATCACTTAAGCAAATTGTAATACTGTAAGAACAACTCATTAACATGGTGTTAGCTTTCTAGCTAGTTATTACATGATTAAAGGTCAACTTTCTCGTGAATTTTCTGATTGCTACGACTTATTCCAAGAGCAAAATCAATCATCCTTGACAAAATAAGCCTTTTGACTGAAAGAAGTAAACACTGCGAGTTGTGAATGAGTTGTTCCTTATCAACTGCTCTGGCCTTTATAAACACGACCTGATAGACTGAATAGAACTTTAATTTTGGTATATAAATCTATTTAAGGAACAGCAGAGAGAAGGCAAAATGGGCATGTGCTTACAAGAGAGCAGATTGTACAATCGACAATCAGATGAAATTAAAGATATGCGTAAAAGAAGCAGAGGTAAGGTCACTTTTGCATTCATGTGAGGTTATGAACACATGATGGTAATTGAGGTCCCCTCAGTAGAAGCCATGAATAAAAAAACTCAGGAAGTATCATATTCGAGCGGTCGACCTTACTGAGTAAACGATTAAAAAAACTGAAAAAGGTGAGAATATAAATGTAATGCTAAACCATATAAATGCAACCCTTATCCACACAAATGTAACACTGAACCGTGATCATATAAATGTAATCCGTGACCATATAAATGTAGCTCGTGACCATATAAATGTAACCCTCAACCATAGAAACATAATTAACTATATAAATGTAACAATTAAAAATATATATATGACCCTTGACCATATAAACGTAACCCTGAACATTATTCATTGTGGAAAACCATGAATTATCACAAACTTCACCTGCGGTAAAATTCCCCTTGTCTCTTGCATCAACTCTTCTTCATCCAGTGGCAAAGGACTTTCGTGAACTCCGTGGACGGCCATCTTGGCATTGTATTCCCGCGTCAGTTCATTCTTGACTTTCTGAAGCTCCCGTACAAATTTCAATTCCTGTTCACTGACCATTGACTTAAACTTATAAGTATACTGCTCATGTAATTCGCGTTCTACATTCTCAACCTGATTTTCGAGCTTCGCCGACATCACCAACTTCAACTGATGCAATTCTATAGCTTTCTTTTCATCCATGAGCTCCCTCTCAGCATCTAACCTCAGTTGGAATTTTTCCTCTTGCTCCCTGCGAAATTCCTCAACATCCCCTATCATTTCGCACGATGCCACATTCGACGACAGATCACTAGACTGAGATGTAACCTTCTCAAATTCAAGCCCATCTTTGTCTGAATTAACAATTATGTTTTTTGCAGTTTCTTGTAAGTTTATTAACCTATTCTGAACACCTATGGCGTGCTTAGCAAAGTATTCCTTCTTCTTGTCAATGTCTGACAAACGTTGCTCAAAAGTTTCATCCAAATCCTGAGTCCCATTCTCATCGCGTTTATCCAGTTCATCATTAACCTTGACTATGTTCTTCCCAATGTCAAGAAAATGCCGTTGTAGAGTACACACACTTGTACGCAGCTCTTGCAATTCAATTAACAAATCATCGGGACTTTTCTGCCGTTCCTCCACGACACTACCATCGACTGAAATGTCTTTAACACATGAATCTCCTAGGAGCACTTCCATGTCACTGGTGTTCCATTCAGACTGTCGTCGGTTTGTGTATAAACTACTGAGATCCTTCATCTCTTCTGATTCATGCAGCATTGTAGACACTTCATCAAGCAAGCTCGACACATCATTTTGAAAACCCCCACCTTCTGAATCTCCCACTCTCTCTAACCCCGGCATCACCGCTACTTTGTATACCTTCAATTTCTCAATCTCGTCTGCTTGCTCCAAACACTTGCTTTCAATCTCAATCCGTGCCACTTCATTTTTATCCAACTGTTCCTTTAGTTCTATGTTCTGAACATTGGCTTCTTCTAATTCATTCCTTAGCTTCACACCTAAATCATCACTATTATTCAGCTTAACTTGCAATTCATACCGCAATGCTTCAATAGTACGGATTTCTTCGGTTAGCTTGATATTTTCACTGACAACATTTCGATAACTCGAATCGAGCTCAGAATGTCGCCCCTCTGTGCTCTTTATTTTCTCTTCCAGCTCATTATTGGTCACCTTTAAACATTGCATTTGGCGCTGAAATTTATTTAACTTAACCTCGAAATCACCAGACATTCTAGCCATTTCCTTTTTATTAGTTGCATCTAGCTCAGCTATTTGATCATCAAGAATACGATGTTGTGACTGCCAATAATCTATGTCGATAATGGCTGTGTCGAGTTTGGTATTGACCACTGACAATTTGTCTTTTAACGACAAATTCTCTTGTTCCCATGTGTCCAACTGCATCCTCTGATGATCAGTAATCTCTTCATTCCTTTTGATAGTTTCGCGCAACTGGGCATTGCTAACTTGGGCAATGTCTAAAGTTTCTTGCATATGTTGTAATTCTGTGGATGAAGCATCTAATGACTCCGTCAAATTCTTTACTTGCAAAAGCAATTCATCTCTTTCTACCAATGATTCTGACAACGACTGGCTTTTCAATGACAGATCAAAAACCAAGGCCTGTTTCTCTGCCTCTAATAAAGAGTGAACTTCAGACATTTTCTGTACATTAAACTCAATTTCCTGGTGTTTTTCACACAAAACCCTGTTTTGATTGTGTAGGTCCTCAACCATTGTTGATTTTTCCTTTAACTTATCAGACAAGTCTTTTTCTTTTCTCTCCTTATCTTGTATCAATATGACAAGCTGCTCCTTGTCACTATTAAGCCTCACTCCCTCTCCCTGCGCAGCTGTCTTCACTTCTTCAACCTCCTTTTTAAGATGCTCATTCTGAGTGCTCAAACCATCTGCTATTGTCCTCATATTTTCCATTTTGGAATACAATGCTTGTAATTCAGAATTTTTATCACTAACTTGCGTCTCTAGGGCCACAATGTCAGCAGTGAGACCATCATTCATCACTGTAATGCTTTCAATCTGTTCCATCAATTGATCTTTTTGCGGCCTTACTTCATTCAGCAGCAATGTCACCCTCACCAATTCTTTCTCGAGTGACTGAATTTCTATCTGATTGTCTTCCTCAATAGTCTTCAATTTCTTTTCAAATTCAATCTTATTACCACATATTTCATCAGAAAGGAGTGACTTCTCTTTAAGTTGACTATTCAAAGTTTTTATAATTTCATCACGTGCCCTTAGCTCATCTTGCACAGATACCAATCTAACCTCTAATTCCTGTAAGTATTCCTGCTGCTTGTCATGATCAAAGATCTTATTTTCCATATCCACAATAAGTCCTGTCTTAACATCAACATCTTTTTGTAAGTTTAATATCTTTTCCTTGCACTGATGCAAATCTGTAGTCAATGTAATAACATGCTCATCACTTTCTGTATTCAGATGGAGAACCTCATCATAATTTCTTGCACATTCTTCATTCGTTTGCTCCAGAAGTTTCACCTTTTGACATTGCTCTTCAACTTCTTTAGTTAACATCACTATCTTCTCTCCATAATTCCTAGCAGACTTTTCATGCTCATCCTTATGAAGCCTCATCGCCTCTCGTTGCTCATCAGCTTCTTTATTCAGACTCAGTATATTATCTTTGTAATTCCTCACAGATGCTTCATGCTCTTCCTCGAAAAGTTTCATCTTCTTTTGCTGCTCCTCAGCTTCTCTCTTAAGATTCAGTATCCTCTCTTCGTAATTCTTCGCAGACATTTCATGCTCTTCTTTAAGTAGTTTCATTTCCTCTAGTTTTTGATCAGCTTCAGTATTTTGAGTCTTTATCATCTCTTCATAATTTCTCACAGACTTTTCGTGCTCTTCCTCAAGCAGTATCATCTTTTCTCGTTGCTCATCAGCTTCTTTATTGAGAATCAGTATCTCCTTTTCATAATTCTCCACAGATGCTTCTCGCTGCTCTGTAACCAGATTCACTTTCTCAAGCAGTTTTTCAGCCTGTGTTTCCATTAGTTCTTTGTCCTTAGTAAAATAACTAATCATATCATTCAACTTCCCAATTTCATCTCTTAACCCTTCTTTTTCCGAAACCAGTTCATCAAGCTTCACTTTGAATTCAATTTCTTGTTTTTGATAACTCTCAATTAACACTTTATTAGATTTTACTTCATTCGATGTTTTATCAACCTCATGCTGCAACTGAACATTGGCAGTTATTATATCTTCTTTTTCTTGTTCAATTCTACTCAAACATTCTGCTTGAAACTTTTTACCTTCAATTAAATTTTTAATTTCTTCTTCAAATTTGTTTATAGATTGCTTCAAATCAAAACACTCTTGATTTAATTTGCTGTTATGTCCCTCTGACTGGCTTAACTGATCTTCACAATTGGACAAATCTCGCTTACATTCACACAATGCCAGGTCAACTCCTGTTTTCTCTACAGAGAGCTTATCGTATGTCTCTTCCCAATCTTTGTCTAACTTTTCCAATTTATGTTGCAATATCTCTTTATCATAACAAACATTTTTCAATTTGGTATCGCATTCAGCAAGTCTCGTATCCCAAACTAAACAGTCTTGATTTTTGGCATCTTTCACTTCAATCAATTCTTTTTCAAACTTATCCTTTTCTTCCAACACAGCTTCTACTCTTTTCCTTAATTCTTCTAAAGCCATCTCATCATCAGAACCTTTCATCTTCAATCCCTCCAGAACCTGTTTCAATTCTGTGTTCTCATTACAAATATAAAAGTTGGCATCTTCCAACTCCTTTATCAACAGCTCGCAACTTCTAGACTCATCATCCTTATGTCGCAGTTTGCCACTCAAAGTATCAATTTCTATGTCCTTTTCAGTAATTTGTTCATTACACTCCTGTAAACACAATTCTAGATCCAGGGATTTTTTCTTCAAATTACTTAATTCTTCCAGACGTTCCATGGATATTTCCAACTCTCTCTCCAAACCATCACACTTCAAATATACCTCTTTCAAGTCTTCACTGGATGCCTCAAGTTGTGTTTGTAGTTGCGCATTGACATCCTTCGATGAAGTCATGAGCTCATTCAATCTACTACATTCTGATGCCAACTGCTCCTGATCAATCAAATGACTCCTAGCGACTGCCAATTCTTTTTGAAAAATTTCGCATTGATCATCTAATGACTTGATTCGTTCTTTGGAATCAAATGTAACACTTTCAAAATCCCGCAATGTTTCGTTCAATCGAATCAAGTCTGCGTTTAAACTATCACAATGCAAAGATTTACCTACCAATTCACTCTTAGTACTATCTAACACTAACTGCAACTCCGAACATTTATCCTCTACTTTGACATAATATTGCAGTTTCTCACCAGACTCCACAAGATCTCGTTCTAATTGTTGGCATCTTAACCTAAATTCTTGCTTATCCTGCGCTTCTTTATTTGCCATACTTAAATCACCTTCCAAATTCACGCACTTGACCATCAATTCATCCATGTCCTGCAGTTTAATATTACACTGAGTAATTTCATCCTCCAAGGAATCACACTTTGATTTTAATAGGGACTTTTCTTTCATTGCACAATCTAAATCAGCCATCAACCCGGTCACTTTAGTTTGTAGGTCATCAATATCCCGGAGCATCACGCTTGAATTCTCTATCTTCAATGCTTCATATTTTGCTGCTATCTCAGTCTTTTCTACAACAGCGATATTCAAATCACTTTCCATCTGCCGGCACGTTATTGCCAATTCTTCATATTCCTTTATTTTCTCATATGACTTCATCATCTCCAGCTCTAAGTTATCACATTTTGACATAAGATCCTGCTTGTGTGATAATTCACCTTCCAATCTTGTGCATTTCTCTCTCAATTCATCCATATCGTGCAATGGTTTATTACACCGAACTAAATCTTCTTCCAAACTCTCGCATTTTATTCGAGATTCTGTCAAACTTGCTTCCAATCGAATCTGCAAAGCACTTGCTTCTTCAAGTTTCCCATTATAGTCACTCATAACACATTCTAAACTGGAACATCTCTGTGCAAGGTCATTACGAGCATCGCTACATTCCTGGTATTCTGCCTCAAGTGTAGCATGCTGTGCCAACATTTCATTTTCTTTATGCTGTAATGTTTTATTTGATTCACCCAATGCAACCTTCAAATTTCCACATGTTTCTATTAAGACTGTATTCTCCTCTTGCAACTTATCAAAAAATGTTAACTGTTCTCGCAATTTTTGATTTAAATCTTCCAAATCCCGATATTTCTCATTTGTGCCCTTCAAATCTTGTAACTCAGTTTTTAAACCATCAACTATTCCAGCCATTTTGTCAAGGTCATTCTGTTTCTTTTCAATTTCTTCCTCGTATTTTTCCACCTTTTCAATAAGTACATCATTTCCTTCGTTGACATCAGAAAATAAAATCTTTTGATCTTCATAATCTAATGACAAGGAATCGTAATCTGCCTGAAGATTTTCTAATTCTATCAAAACCTCTTTATTCTTAACTCTTATCTCCTCCACTGCACTCACCAAACCTTTGTTAGTGTCCTTATACTGCGAAAGCTGGCCTTCTAGTTTCTTCAAATTTTCACATTTCTGCTGTAGAACATCAAATTCACTGACTTTTGCCAACAAAGAAGAATTTTCTTCTCGTGAAATAAGCAGCTGCGATTCAAACAATTTCTTTTCTTCGAGTGACTTCTTGAGATCACAAATATCCAATTCCAAACTTGCTCTCTCTTTTGAAGCCTCGGAGAGGGATGCTAAAAGTTGGTCATTTTGAGCCCTGTATGAACACAATTCGGCCTCCACAGATTTTAACTCCTCATATTTATCTGCAACGACATCTTTTTGATGATTTGCTCTGTCAAGTTCTGATTGCATTTGGTTACAATCCTGTGTTAGTTTTATATTATTCAACTCAAGAGATTGATTTTGTGAAATCTGTTCGTCCAGTTGTTTTTTTAACAAATTATGTTTACTACACAATTCTGAATACTCATCCCCAGATCTGCTTGCCTGCTGATCTTTTAAGGCAATATCAAAATGTAATTTGTCATTCTCTCCCTTTAATATCCCTAAATTGTCAATTAAATCATTTATTTGTCCATTCAAATGAAACATTTGTGACATTGCAGTTTGCATTTCTTCCTCACATATTTTCAACCGACAGTTCTCAGTCAATAAAATACCATTTTCATTCTCAACAGCACCCACTTTGGAGGTTGATGATGCCAACTGTTGCAAAAGATCACATTTAACATTAACCAACTCATCCAACTCTCTTTTAAATGTATCTCTTTCCATTCCCACCTTATCATAATCCTCGACCAAATCATTGAACTGTGATTGCAGAGTCATTAACTGCAACTGTAAGGGGTTCACCTCATCACATTTTAATCCATAGCTATCTATTTTTCCAGCTGAGGAATCTCCTTCATGTGTATTATCGAGTAACTTAAGGTGGTAATCCTCGTTTACCTGCATTGAAATAACATTGTGTCTCAGTTTCCCGACATCATCCAAATTCTTCTCTAATTCTACAATCTTTTCTTGAAGTCTATCACGTTCTTCCGACAGGGAGACAATCTTACCTTCATAAGCCAAGTTAACTTTTTCTATGCCACTTATGTATGGCTTTTGTGCTTCAGGAGGGTTTTTCGTTAAGGCTAATTTTTGATGATCTTCAGGATCTTGCAAACTGCATTGTGCTATCTCATCGGCAGGGAGGCCATTCAGTGAAATTTCTGAGTTTGCTGCGCGATGCAAGACTTCGTCAGTATCACATGTAGAATTAACTAATTGTTTCTGATCATAATGAAAACTCTTTAAAACTTCCGTCTCAGTTAATATATGATTCTCAACACTGATCGTTTCGCCATTATTAATTTCAGTGTTCGACTCCGATCTGATCAATTGCGAGATTGTCGAATCTTTAAATTCGCACAATCGAAGGCACTCATTCCGTACATGTTCCATCGCATCATTGACATTTTCTCCAAGATATTCATCGGAATGTGGAAGACAATTAATTAAATCACACAGTTTATCATACAAACCATTATAATCATCTCTCAACACATTCCTGACATGATTACCAGTATCAGTTTTATCCACACCAGGAGACAAACTCTTCATCTTAATACTACTTAAATCATCAATTATCGAATTCAATCGACAATTCTCCTCATTCAAGCTTTCTATCTCATCATTTTTTATTGCTAAACTGATCTTTATTGCGTCAGCTTCACTTTTCCACTTTTCGATGATGTCTTCATAATACGTAACATTATCTAAAAGTTGTTTATTCATCAAAGTATCCAACTTCTCGTATTCTGCATTTTTAAAATCCAAATTTTCCTTCAATTTTTCTTCGCCCAATTTAGCCCTATCCTCAACCAAAGACAGTTCAGCGACGCGATCATTTAATTCTCTGTTCTCCCGTGACATGTCCACTAATTCGCGTCTCAAATGATCATTTTCCTCGCGAGACAGAATTTCCGCCGATTCCTTATCTTGACACACTCGTTCCATCTCAACCCGGATCCTCTCCATTTCTTTACGATGAGCCAGTAGCGATACATAACCGGAATTATCTGGTTCATCTAAATCTGAATTCTCAACTTCTGGATATCCCGATTGATCAATGTTTTCGGGTAATTTTTTCGACGATACAATGTTTTTTAATTGGTTAATTTGTCGTTCTTTATCGTCAATTCTCCTACGCAGTTTTAACATAGTGTGTTTGGCATCGTGAAGCGCCTGTGCTGAGAACTGCTGATGCTCAACGTGACTGCGGATCACCTTCACCGACTGAAAAAAAAATGCAATCAACATTAATAGTGGTTTCTAGAATTTAAGTTCATTACTTTTGATATCATCTATGGGGCAGAGTTAGCCAAATGTAACTAGTGTAAAAGGGTTTTAAGGACAAAACAGCATTCTTGCAGCAAAAGCCCTAACCTGTCTTAACAAATTCTGTTCACCTTAATTCGGATGTATGCTACTCATACCTTCTTGAGGTTCACCCATATATATCTATATACATCAAACCATCCCTTAATTTGTGATAATTTTCTAGGATAAAGGTACCATACTAACTTTTTCATCAGTATATATTCAAAATAAAGCCGACAAAATTTTTCCGCAAAATGTCAGAAAAATAATTTATTCTAAAAATTCCAGAAAACAAAGAAACATTTTTCTTTCACAAAACATGGATTAGTAGCGTGTGTGACCTCCTCTACTGTACATTACTGCTTGAGATAGTGTGCGCATGCTGTCAACTAGATGACGCAGGTTCTGCTTTGGGATATTGGTCCATTAGCGCATCCCTGAGCTGTTGAGTGCTAGATTCATCATTAAGGAATCGAAGGACAACACCTTTTAAGACTAACTATAATTTATTTCACAAGCTTTCGAATATGAATATTCTTTATAACTAACTTGCAAGACGAACCTTGAAGACTAATACCTTGCCTAAAGTCTTCTGAGAAACAATCACGCAGCAGCCTTCACTAACTCCATAAAATACTTAGGCATTGGATTGGGGAACTATTACTCCGCGTACTTGGAATTGAGGACGGGGGTGCTATTATTTTTCACTTAATTATCGCAACATTGTCAGGGGCTAATACCCCACTGTGTTATGACAAGATCGTACATAAGTACCTTCTGGCTAGAATTGATAACCACGAACGTGTATAGATGTTACAATATAAAGTCTATTAGGATACTTAATATCAAACGCCAACACGTCAATCATAAAACGTAACTGATAGTCTATCTCTCGAAACCTGTCCGTAGATATTATCATCGACACTTATAAATTATAAAAGATGTCGACCTACGGCTTAAAGTTAATGTATTAAACAAATTCCGTAGTAACTACCATCATAGATCAATAACCGCATCCAATCTCGAACTCCCTGGCATGAATAAGAGTGTAGACCAACGTTCGTTTTCCTATCTCCGACATATAACCTTCAACCACTCCCGCCCGATGTTAAACAATATCATTAAGGTAAAGATTTCCTGTAAAAACTGGAAAATTATCCAGTTTCATCTGCTCGATATCTGATACAACAGAAGTTTACGCCGTTGCAATAACGCATATTGATTGCGAAAACCTACATTTCATAATTATACAATTATACCATGATGTTTAGTATTTTTGTGTATTTATTAAGAATTCATCACAGTACCTAGTAAGTTTGATAAGGCCTAATGTAACAGATATTACGTGAAATGTAAAGTATTACAGGAAAGTTATATAATTAGATTAGGTACAGTCCCCATGAGACATTTTCTGAACACTTGCTTGCATTGACGGCATACTATACATGACGAGTGGCAAATCGATGAATTGTTTAATTGATAATTTG
The DNA here is from genome assembly GCA_011762755.2 of Epimenia babai. Lineage (NCBI taxonomy): Eukaryota > Metazoa > Mollusca > Solenogastres > Cavibelonia > Epimeniidae > Epimenia > Epimenia babai. Next base: position 21,275 of record WURV02009694.1, read on the forward strand.
TTTACCTACACTACATCTTAATACGTGTCTTGGTGTCCGGGTTAGGACACAAACTAACGAATCCGTTCATAGACCGCCACGCCACCAGCTACTCATTCAACGCAGCCTCCTGCACAATAAGTACGGCAATAGTAGGGAATGTTAAATAAACCTCACGATGCATGAGACATATACATCTCAAGTGTCGCAGTGTCAGGCCTCATGGATCATCAATAACATGGAAGGTTTTAACATTCATTTTGCGCCTCATACATCGCGGTTGTCCTAGTATAGACCGTAAGATGATTCTTAACGATTATTACTATCTTGATACAAAAAATGTGTCGAAAACGAGAGTCGCGCTGTCTTTGTTCATGGAATCCCTGAGTTCGTCACTATCTTTACTCGCCGCGATTGATTTTTCCATCCGACTAGCCTGCGTCTGGTGAGGCTTGCGGGGGCTGTTTAAATATAAATCAAGAGCGCGGTCAATAACTAACAAGAAATAGGCCTATTGTTCGCTGGTTCTCTTGGAATTCAACCGTGTATAAACGGACTAGCTGGTCTACGGGTTTGGCCATGTTAGCTATGTCGATATCAGATGTACTATCCAACAGATGCCGTATATGGCTCAATAAAAGCTCAATCAAGGTTCATCGAACAACCGTTTTAAAATTTCCAAATTTATACTACATAGTTTACTGTACATGATAATTAACAGAGAATACATCGCCTGTTTGAACCAGTCACATTGTGTTTAGTAGGCTGTGTCGCCAATGGTTACCACTAATACACACCGATAAAATAAACATGTTCTAAAACATTAAATACGAAAATAGGCGAGTAGCGCGAGCGCTAGACTCGTAACCCCACACATGCCGGTATTTCTGCGGTCATCTTCAGCAAGTCGGGAATCTCCGATCTTTGATAAAGTAGCCTAACGTAAGAGTCAAAAAGCAGGTATGATTCGAAGGCGTATAGTATATAGAAAAGGTGGCGCGGAACACTAATTTAAAATAACTACCTCAAGGTGTGCTAGACAGGCCTACTTCGACAGTATCAATAATGTCAACATGAATTAGCAGCCCATTCCCATCGTTATATAATATCAAATAGCCCCAAATGAAGCGTGCATGTATATTTAACCCCTTTGTTAATCGACCAGAATTAATAAGGCCCCCAGGATTACTCTAATATGAAAGCTGCTTTGGAGATCTCTATGCAATGCGCATAGCGTGTAATGATACGTTCACACTTCTAGAGCCGGCGTCCTCATCAATTATTCGTGCCCAAAGCACTACAGTTTCGCGTAGTTAGAGATATTAGATATATAGACAATGAAGGGCATATCGACCCGCCGACACCACGGCCCAGAATTCCAGGATACAGGTAGAGTTCTGTACCTATATTTATGTAGTGGCTGGTATTGACCGACCATGGCGCCCCGAACCAGTGGCCCGTGTCGTTGGCGTTCAATACGCTATGGTTCTGGCGTGCTGCCCAAACTTGATACTATGATGAAATATTCATCGAACCCCAAGAGAAATTAGGCGTTATTGCCCAGTGTTCGCGTGTTGGTCGATAAGATAATGTGCGTTCAGACACATTAAAACAGTGGCATTGTGGGTCTGAGAGTTATGACGTCTCCCGTTGTGCATTATGATATCATTTGTGGTCCAAATTCGCAGTGAGCATATTCAGTACTTCACCGTTAAAGATTAGTATCCAAATTAAAGACATCGGCGCGTTGTGATATTTACCTACATCGATTCCGTCATGTTATTTATATTACTTTCTAAGTTAGCTTAACATACGGTAATCGTGGTTTACAAGACCATGAGTGGGAGTTTACATAACGAATAGAACATGGTTTGTGCCCATTTGTACGCTTTCATTAATATATATTAAGTTTAATAATATAAATTGTGTCTTATTACAAGTTACATTTTTCTACGTTGGGAATATTCTGTGACCTAAAAATCAACAAGCACTCTTTGTAAACATACAATAACGAAATCATGTTATACGCACGTAGAATCTAGCGTTCAACGCAAAGTTGCTCTAGGTGACTAATCCGAAGTTGACGAATTTATGGGTAGGCCTAATGAATCTGATTCAGCAGTAAACCTGCCTCATGATTGCGAGGTAACGAATTGTACTATTTCACATGCTTTTATTGTGTAACGTCTCCCAATTGAGCATAGAAAAATTAAAAGGTGTTTAACAATAAACTATAGCCGTCGCGAATTTGTCACGTTTTGCTGTGTCTGTACCGTCGATGGAGCACCTTGATCTCTGTGATATAGGCCTACAGTATTTCATCTACGGCTTCCAAATCACGAATGTAGATATCTACTCTTACTTTTAGTGGCGAAATATTTTATATATTGCGCATACAAATTTAATATACATGTAATAAAGGTAATATATGTAATACATGCTTAAAATTCATATGTTTATTTGTAAATTAGTGTGATGGTGAATTTTCCAGGAAATGTTTTGCGATTGACAGATCAGAAGCCGTAAATTTGTTTATATCTAAAAAATGCGCCGTTTTTATAAAAAGGCTTTTAATGGACCTTTCCACAGCCTTGATTGACATAACTTCTCGGGCGAATAGCGTGACTGATAGCGGTCACATGATATTAC